>JAIUCT010000014.1:652617-664083 GCA_021307375.1 Tetraneura akinire | reverse complement strand
TTATTATTATTATTATTATTATTATTATTATTATTATTATTATTATTATTATTATTATTATTATTATATGAAGCCTTTGACTTCTTTTTTATATCTAATAAAATTTAAACTTAATCAGATTATTTTTAGTAATTATATTAAATTATTCGTTGTTCAATAAAAAATATTCTATAGTAAAATTTATTTTATAAATAGTTATGAAAAAATGGACTAAAACTAAACAAAACCAATTTGACGCGAATATCGGACAAGAAAATATTAAAATAACGTGTAAATGGTTATAAACCGATAGAACAGTTTTGACTGAAACGGAAACGAAAAGTTGTAAATTGAGAGATTTTTTTATAATAGTCATATATTTTTTAAATTTTATAAACTTAAAAAACTCGTATAATTAATAAGTATTATTATATTGATGTATTACTTGTTTTTTTTTCTGTAATTTTATTATTAACGTTATATATTATGTGAAATGTATATTTTAATCGTTTTTCTTTTTTTTTGAAGGTCGATTAAAATATGATTAAAGCACTCGACGGAATAAAATACGATGAACTAATAGTGCCCAAATGAATAATACAAAGGCGTTTATAATATTTGAATGTTAATTATACGTAGGTACATTATTATATTATTGAAAAATATACGATAAAGAATAAAATATATATTTTGATACTCGATTCGTACTTATAAGAATTTACAGACGAACAAAGAAATTCGTGTTCTCGATAACGAAACGAAAAAAAGTCTGTAGAAAAAAAAATAAAAAAAAAAGACATCGGGAAATTGGACAAAAAACACAATAATAATATGCTCGAGAGTGTTATTCGTTCGTGTTGAATCAGCGTACGTTCACAAATGCTGACAAAATCGTTTTGAAACGCGTGGTTAGGTTAGGGGATTGGAATAATATTTTACGATAAGTATTCAAGTATACCCGGTATGGACCATGTATACCATATGTGTGTGTGTGTGCAAGTTTCATCGTTTTATGATTCCCATATTTCACATCATACGATACTTGTATATATTTTTATCGTTTTGTCCAGATCTTTAAAAAAGTCATTATATAATAATATAGATTTATGATTTATACTTAAAAAAAAAAAAATAAATAAATAAATATAGAAGTTTCCGATTCACGTCTATCGCGGTCAAAAATACAATATTTATTTATCATGGTAGTTGATATATATACGTATTTTTTTCCATTTTCAACAGCGTAATAATATTACGTCATGTCAAACGTTTCAAACTTAATAATTCGGAGAGGCATTTTATGAATTCAGTCAGTTTACCAGTCAATATAATAATATAATGTATATGCCGAGTATTATTATTTATTGCGTAAATTATATAAGTTATCGGTTAACTTAAAGGAAAATATTTTAATATTGTAAAAAATCGAATTTATACCGTATTAACGTGTGTTTTACGTATACCTATTCAATTCGAACAGAAATTTTTCATATAAAATAATATAGGCACGAGAAATATCTACAATTACTATTCATATAATATTCGATACTGCGTAATAATAATACAAATTAAATTATTATAATAATAATATTATTAAATTTCACGCGTTTTAATGCGATTTAAAACTGTTCTCATCGGCGATAAATTCGCTTTCATCTTTGTAATGGCGTAGGTATATAAGATACGAATATTATTATATAGGTACTCTGGTCTGGTCTGTGCCACATGTGAAATCTCATTTTCGGGGGAGAAGTCCTGCCTATAATATAATTACTATATTAAGGTGAATTTGCACAGTCGACACGTTCGTTTTGGAAACTTCGGAAATAATATTAATATTTTTATCATATTTTTATCGTATTAAAATATAAAATAATATTATATAAATATCAAATATGTACTCGAATTAAATTTTCGGTTCAGCTTAGGCTCGGTTTAAACGATAAAACGCCTACGACTGAGCAACGATATAATTTTTTATTATGTTATGTGTATGTATGTAATATATCGTATAGCGTGATTACGAGAAAGTTTCCCGACGTGTATCATATTATTATGCAGTGCTAAAACGAAAAACTTTTGCGAATAGCTGGAGTGAAGAAAAAAATTACGAAATATTTTTGTACCATTTCGAACAAATTGACGCCCGACAGACGCTTTTATTATACGACAATGATTATAATATTATAATATAATATGCTGTATAAAAATTGTTTTTATATTATTATTATTATTATTATTCCAACGATGGTACTTTTTTTTTCGTCACATACCGCTGTAGTGCCGGTATATTATTATTTATTGTATACCTTTTATTTTATTGCACGTTATACGAACGCTATGTCGAACGAACTGAATCGCCAACATAAAATATATATATTATACGTTGTGGCAGCAAATAATTAATATTGCAAAACTTGTAAAATAATTATCGTGTCGTCTAATAGTATATAATATAATATTATCGTATACAAAAAAAAAAAAAAAAAAAAAAGAATATAAAAATACCAAAATTAATTCTTTTATACGTATCCAGAAAATTTATTCCCGCGAATGGAATATTGAGGTTATTCGAGCACGATAAATTTTTAATCGGTTATATTAATTGAAAACTTTAAATTTTTCGACCTTTAGGAAAAAAAATACATACGAATAACGTGTTTGGGCGAAGGGCATTGTAAAAAATTTTAATTTTTCTACGTCGTAAAGTAGGTACATCAATCATCTACTCGTCTACCAAAATTATGGTCGAAAACGTGTTAACCGACTGCGCACGCTCTCCATGCGAAATGAAATACGACGATAAAAATAACACTGTCGTAAATATATTACATAATATTATATATACCTATATATATATATACAAGTATATAATGTATATATAAGTATATAACTATTAACGAGTATGTGTCTAGGAAGAAAAATTAGATGCGACAGATGCGTCAGCGCAGCATTCGCCGATGAGTCATCCGACGGGCGACTCGCACGAGGACCTACAACAATAGTCGTAGGGTTGAGTCCCCGACCCTTACCGCGAGCTCCTCCTGCGTGTGCGTTCTATGACTAATATGCCGCCGTATAGTCGTCATCGGTCGTAATAACAATACGATTTTATAATATATATAGAATATAGTACACAAAACGAATTTCGGATCCTTTGTGCGCGCGTGTATATAATAATAATAATAATAATAATAATAATAATACACGCGTTTATAATACATATATGTTATACGCTCCCCGGAGAGCACGCGTGGGTGGAAAAAAAGTTCCAGAAATTAATCCGAAAACTGCCCCAAATGACGCGCGTGCTGCAGTTTTTCCCTGTACGGCGTACCAATACCTACCCGCTACCCCTGATGTGAAAAGTCCGCAAAGAGAACGTATATTATACCGCGGTATGTACGGTATACGACGACGATTATATTCGAACGAAATCGCACGTAGGTATATAATATATATGTATACATGCTCGAGAGACCGATGTTCCGCCTAGCGGTTTTGATTAATGTCCGGTGGGCGTAAAGCTCTTTCCGCCTTTTTTCTCTCTCTTTTTTTCCGACTCGATAGAAGCACATATTATATTAACAAAAAGTATGTATATTATAAGTATAACGAAAATGTATATACCGAATTTTACGTCATCGAGTGCGCGCGTTTACACGCGCGGCGATCGTCTATACATGTATATCTTTTATTCTTCCATGAAAAACGTTACCACACGTGACCTTAATCCGGTACGTTTGCCGGTCCAAAGATAATCTTTGAAATTACTGACTGGATCGTCATGGTAATATTATTATGCGACATTGCGAGCGGTCCTAGTTTTTCCATGAAAATTTTATAGTTATATAACGTATCCAGATTTTGTATAAAGTATATAATCTATACATAATATTATACGTGTTATTATGTTTTATCAAAAAAAAAAAAAAAAAAAAAAGATCGAAAAATATAAATTTGATACAACAGAGCATTTTTTCGTTATACGATATGATATTATTACGTATAAAATAATAATATACGTCTCAATACGACGAAAACTATAATAATATAATATATTATAACGTTATATTCTGGAGGAAAAACGCGATTTCGAGTTTGTTTCGAATGTAATATATTTTCAGAAGATCCAAGTTTGATTTTTACATAATAATATTACGATATAATATATAAGCTATATTATTTGTAGCTATTTAATATTCATAATACGTCGTTCAAGCTGTCGTTTCGAGTTTACTTTCGCATTTTATTTCATATATAAATCGTATTCGTTTCATTTTTTTGAATTTTACAAACGTCATACTACGTATATTATTTTTATATGCAGACAATATATTTGAAAAATTTAAGACGTATTCCGTATATTATTATATTTCAAAAATGAAAAAATTGCGCGTATATACTACTACCTATATAATAATAGCTAACTTATGAGATCATACGTGACATATTTTAAGTATGGTACAATGCTCACGAATTTCATATTATACTTTGTTCAATTTTGTATATACCTACAACCTACTCTAACTATACCAACACGTGTGAAAAATACGAACAACGCGATTGTGGGTGTATAAGTTATCGTATAAAATTAACCAAGCTATAAAATGATCCGATATTAATTAAATTAGTAATTTCGTTTTTTTTTATATATAATCCCGGTATATACCATTTATACTGTCCAAGATGACCAAGTAGAAGAGCTTAAAAATAAAATAATTAATAGTTTATCTATCGTGTTAAATTATAAGAAGGTACGTATAAATTGATTATTTGGGATTTTCACTGACACGGATAAATTTTTACAGTTAAGTATAAAAGATCCGTCGCATAATAAATTGATGGAATATTTCTCGTGCGATATATATATGACGTGTGTTATGTATAATATTCTGTTCGGAGCGCGTACTCGTGTTAAGTGTCAGCAAATATATAATTTTATTATGTTTGCTCTAAAATATTGATACACATTATACGCGTATTATGCAAGTTGTGTTAGAAGTGCAATACGAATTATAATAATATAATAATAATATGCGATATTACGTTCAATGACGATGCGATCGAACATTCCAAACACTTTACAATATAATATAATGTGCATAAGATAGAAGCATAATATTCGACGACTATTTATACCTGCAGGGGTAAAACTTGAGGGATCAAGTTGTCGGGAGAAAATGCCTTCCATAATTCATCCGATTCGGCGAAATGAAGTACATTTGGTAAGACCTTTTAAAAATATTCTTCGTTGGCCAAACAACAAAATCGAACGAAATTATTTTTTTATTTTTTTTTTTTTTCGTTAATTCAGTGCACAAATACCAGAATTGTAATAACTTGCGTAATTTATTTATATTTTTTAAATGTAATTCGTAAAGACGAGAACACTTTTTCGACAATTTGACCATCTATATTATATCGTACGATAATAAAATACGGTAATTGATAACGTGATTACAGTTTATTCCGATAGAAAAGTGTCCGGCCGTAAATAATAATATGTGTGCAGAAATATAGACATAATATATTATTATAAGTAAACAGTTTATTTTATTTCACTTCAATTTGGCCCCCAACTATTTATCGATAACGTAAAAAATATAAATAAATATAATTGGACTTTTATTAAAATAAAATATTAATGATCTAGATGATATGAAAAATTAAAAATAAATTTATGAATTTCAATAAAATTGGTACAAAAAAAAAAAATCCAATTTGTCGCCTTCTTGGATGTGGTGCACTGGGGTGGCGGTCATCCAGGTCCGGCGGGCACGTGTTAAAAATAAAAGCACTACTGCAGTTTTGAATAATTTCCGATACCAACTATATAATATTGTTTTAGAACGCAATATTTCATACAAGAGCGACTTTACTAATATATGCGTATGGAAAAATTAAAGTTTGACTCTTTTTTTAATTGGATTTTCACATTGACGTAAGCTGTTATCGTCTCATACGGGTTAATAATAATAATAATAATAATACAACGGATATAATATTATACGAGTAATATATTACGGATAATTCGGTTCTTTTTTTCGCGCGAATGCATCTATAATGGTACATACGGTCGGTCATAAAATGAATTTCCAACGATGGCCTCTCGAACCGGCAGCTGTACAAATTTGGCGAACTATAATATTGTACAAGTCGTATTAGGGGATGCATATATAAATATAATAATATACTCGCTAGAGTGTAGCGGAGAGAAATTATCGATAGTAAAAAAAAAAAAGTTCGCCCAACGGTTCTTTTTTATTATTATTTTCTCCTATCCGTTATATACTCGTATTATGTTTTACTTACGCGACAGTAAATTTGTAATTCGCTGCAGAGCCGCGTTAAAATAAAATACGCGTGCGTGCAAACACGTTCACAAAACCGACATACCAAAGTTATAATATACAAATTGCGTTTTATTTCGTCTTTAAACGTACATAAATTATCTACGTATAAATCATCACACTGTAAAATAAAATAACGAGATCAACAGAAAAAAAATTTCCGCGCGTGCGATCATCGTCTAATACGCGTGTATACGAGTACCTTTGACGAATATTGTTGGAATATTTCATTACATTATGTAACATATCACGCGTATACAGGGTGTCTAAAGAGTATAATGTATTTAAATGTTGTAATTCCTCCCGACCGCAGCATATTATTATTATATTTCTAAATTTCAATTTTTTTTTTTTACATCTAACTTAGACCCTCTCGGTTTTCGTCGAAGAAACAATAATATTGATATCGTAAAATATTAAATTATTAATAAACAACGGGTATGAGAATAGCGAAATCGTCACGAGTAGATGATGCTCGTTTGCATTACGTATATAATATTATAGATTACAGTTGAAAAAATTTCTTATCGTTTTTATTATAATATACACGAAAGTTATTTGATGACGTGTTATCCGTTTGCGATCGTATAGTTACAAATGAGATTTCGAAAATTTTTGTATATTTTCCTATAATATGATATATTATACGTTATTTCTTTGATATGGTTTCTTATCATGAGGTATATACTCGATAATCTAATGAACATATTATTCATCGTGCACACCAATTTATTTTGTTCAAATAGTATTTACGTATACAGAAATTAAATTACTTACAAGAGTAATTCAATATTTTCTGACGTCAACTATTATGTGCGGACAATGCTGTATTTCGGTATTTTATAATATACAATATTCATTATATCGTATAATACAATGGAACAATATAATATTATAATAAAACATGCCATCTCTTTTACTTTTATGTATGTGATAAATATACAGTTTAATTCACAAAAATAACGATCCTTTATTGGTTCCTATAAACATAAGGTCGGGCATAATATACTCATATAATAATTAGTTACTTATAATTGAATTAAATTGTAGGTTATGCTTCTTATGATTATATTTTGTATTTATTACAAATTTACAAATTATTATGCTCTTTTCATTTGTAATATTTTCAATGTTATTATTTTATTAAAATAAGTTGCTAAAATAAATAAAAAAATATAATTAATATACATATACTCGTATATTTAGGTGTTTAGGAGTTGAGTCTTGAGTTATACCTTTATGGATCTTACATTTACATTTTTAATATTATTTTGATTGGTTTTTATTATTATTATTATTAATATTACACAACATCACTTACTTTAAATAAATACTAAAATAAAAATAATAGAAAGTTTTCATATTTTGATTATTATAATTATTTTTACTTCTATCCGGAATAGGTACTTATTATATTATTATTATAAAAA
This sequence comes from Tetraneura akinire, assembly GCA_021307375.1. Classification (NCBI taxonomy): domain Eukaryota; kingdom Metazoa; phylum Arthropoda; class Insecta; order Hemiptera; family Aphididae; genus Tetraneura; species Tetraneura akinire. The sequence continues at coordinate 656,321 of JAIUCT010000014.1, read as the reverse complement.
TACAATTAATGTTATGTTATTATTTTAAATTGAGTTGTACCTATCTAAAAACGTGGATTTATTGAAATATTATTATATTGTTACTTTGTATTTTTATAACTACGAGTACATATAAGTTGAATTTTACTATATTATTTAAAGAATAAGGTTAGGCATCTATACCTAATTTATTATATATAGATGATTAATATTCATATAATATATATAAATTATAAATTTAGGCAATTTATTAGACGTTATATACGTTTTATACGTTATTAGACGGTATAATTATTACAAAATTTACCTTATATAATAAGTTATGAACTTTACCAAAAGTTTATAGATAATATTGATATATACATATTTAAGTTAAGTTAAATTTTAAACATAAATTATGTAGGGTTTAATTATTTACTTCTGTGTTAAAAATGTCTAGGTTTTTTTTTAAATATACACAATATTTTATAAAGCGTAATTTTTAACGTTTTAATGTTTTTATGACCTTTTTATATTAATATCAAACTTTTGTTTAATTACATTAATTTATGTCAGGAAATTAGTTTCATTATTTTATGTAAATAAATTATTATGAAACATAAGATAAAATGTATAGTTTTTATAAAAAAAAAAAATGAATAGTTAAAATTTAAAAAGTAGTACCTAATCAATAAATACGTCATCAAAAACACACGAATGAAATATTATTAGCTTGTAAATATTAATTATTTATATTTTATATTTAAGGAGATATTTTCAGTACGTTTGAGGGTTGAACTGGAATTTTAATAATTCATAGCTATGAAATGTATTACAATCAAATTGAGAAATGAAATTATTTGTATTTTCCTGGTATTTTCTCCCTTTAGTAGTTTAGTCCCTTTTGTAATATTAAAATCCTTCATTTTGATCCTTAAGTCTTTCAACATCAAATGCGTTCTACATAATTCGACCCCACTTATAGATAGGTATGGTATCTTTTTTGTTTTCTTTAGTAATAAAGAGGCCAATATTGTAGTTGTAGCACGCAAATGGTTTTTATTTCTTATACCGCTTAATATAATGTATGGATAATATTTATAACTTTTAATGAATATTCAAATAAAATGTATTTGGCTCCTTGTTGTCTTATTTATCTGTAGAATTTTACGTTCAATTATAAATCGTGTTTTAAGATAAAACAACATTACTTGTCGACTATTATATTATTTATTTAATCAAGCAGTCGTTGATTATTTATAGTTATTAAAAATTTAAATTATTTAAATATTTAGAGAAATTAAGTGCTATTATTTATTTTTAATAATAATATATACTAATATCTAATATAAGAAAGACACCCAATTTAAGAAATTGCATAAAGGAATAAACATTTTATTTATTTATTTTTTAACTGAAATTGTAACTTAACTGTGGATTAAAGATACATTGGGTCGTTGGTCGTGGTTGTAATATAATTTTAAGTTTATTTCAGCATTATTGGTATTCGATACGTATTTATATATTTATAATATATTCGACTGAATCAATGTTTATGAGTGTATATCGTACTATTATAAAATTTATATTATATTCCTATTATATAGCAGGATGATTTGTGTATATTATACTAAATTAATTAATTTGAAAATTTCTTCTCTATCTTTCATGTTTAGATTTTAGTATTAAAGTTATATACACAATATATGAAGATAGAATCAAATTAATTTTATTTAGACAAAACTAAGTAATTTAATTTTGAGGATAAAATAATAATTACACTCGTGTAAAAGGGTCATCTTTCACAAAATGATATTACTGATGCCTTAATTCGCTCGTATTATTATTGCTACTCGTATTAGAGCTATATAGTTATGACCAAGGCTCGGAACTTTAGGCATTTGCATATTTGTCTAGAAAGTGCATATTGAAATTTTGATCCGATACAAATTCGATTCGTATTATGTACATTTCAAATATAAAAATTTTTGTTGCATAATTTTGCATATTTTGTTATTTTTTGTACGAATTCGCATATTTTGGATTTAAGAACATTTATATGCATATTTCATGGATAAATATAAAATTATTGTATTCGAATATACGAGTATACGTATATAAAAAAAAAAAAAAAATTGTTTTTGAGAGGTAGAATATTGCGTTATATCCTTATATCATCTATATTATAATAATATTCGAATTGCATCTGCATAATAATAACGTGTAATTTCCGACGTAGTGATAATATTATATTAATCGATCACTGTCACTCGTGTATTAACATCAATATTTAATTAAGAGATTGGTTAATATAATGTTATAATATTATAAATTTATAATATATAATAATATCGCGGTATAGGCAATTAATATATTATATTTTGCTGTTTGAATTCACGAAAAACGCGTTGCATATTATAATATTATGTCCTATATATCGACGAAGAACCCTTTTCGAGTATAATACAAAGCCAAAAACGGAATGATTAAAATATCCGTTGGGGATTTATTTTTTGGGGGCTGTATTGTAAGCATGTAATAATAATAATAATATATTGTATTTATAATATTATGTTATAACGCACATGATGTACACAAGTCAATGCGCTCGGCTGTATATAGTCAAACAAGACGTCTGTAGGACACACGCGCGAGCGTACACGATATTTTTACTATATTCCCCTACGGGCACGCATGACCGATAATAGCTTTTGATTTTTTCCAATGGGAACGTTTATTTTTCAACACTCGAATTTGAACGAACTCGTTTATACTCTCGTAATACACAATATAATGGTCGTGTAATATTATGTTATAATTATAATATGTATATTGTATATATACGCCTAATATGGTGTGTTTCATAGGCCATAACGTACGCGTTCCTTCTCATTTCTGTCGGTTTTATTATTATTATTATTATTATTACAGAGTATTGGAGTATACGAGCAGTAATTATTTTCGAAATATATTTTTATGTTATATAAACGAACACTAAAGTATGGAACGTCTTCCTGTAACGAAAACGTATTATATAATAACTATGCGCGTGTTTGTCGATTCTTATGTACATTTTTCTACGTTAATTTACTCGATCGATATTATAAAATTAGAAATAATAATAATAATAAAAAAAAAAAAAAAAAAAACACACACATTTCTTATTATTTTATAAAAGTACAAAGAAATGGACTATTAATAAAACCTAAACGAAGAAAAACTGCATTCATAATATATTTTTAATATAGTATTAAAACGCTCGTTCACCGGATAAAAAAAAAAAAAAAAAAGGATAAATATTAAAACGTATATACAACGACGATATATAAGAGAGCAATAATCGAAATAACTAAATAAAATAATAATATTATTATACAGGTACGAACAATAACAAATATTCGAATCGCGTTACTTGCAAGACGGGGGAAAAATTAGTTTTAAAGTACCGTCCTAAATTGACTATTCCCGAAATAATAAATCCTCGTTGGATCGTCTTGTACAGTCGTCGCATTATTATGCCTTCAGGTCCCCATACAATATCGGGTACCTACCTCACAACAGTTATTATAACTGATAATGTAAGACGTCTTGTATATAAATATATAAATATACTGCCGTAATAACAACATTTTTTTTCCTCCACATTACTATTATATTATATAAGATTTTAAACGTGTCGGGACGGTGCAACTCGTTTTGTCCCTATAATAACGACCTCTTATACGCCTTTATACTCTCCGGGTTAG
>JAIUCT010000014.1:458903-650241 GCA_021307375.1 Tetraneura akinire | reverse complement strand
TATTATTATTATTATTATTATTATTATTATTATTATTATTATTATTATTATTATTATTATTATTATTATTATTGTATACATCGGAAAATGATTGATGTCCGAAAAGTTTGCAGAGGAAATATTCGTCCCGAGGGAAAAGGAGGGTTTCTGCGCGTCACCCAGATAAGGCCGTGATAGTGCCGACTCTTGGCGGCCGTACGGCGGATTTAACACAAATCCGGCGAAAATATCACACGCGCGCGTGCAGAGCTCAACGGCAGCTGTCGAAATATGTCCGTTTTCTTTCTTCTTTGTACTCGTATTCGGTCGGAAACACATCACATATTAAATTATTACGTTGGGCACGACACTCGTGCTTTTATTGACTCTCCCGGATAAATATTTTCCGTTGCCCATATACATTATACATACATAATATAATATATCCTATTATCGTAAAAATGTCTTTCACCCTTTTATTTTTAATGCGTATATATGGTGACGATTATTTGACTTAATATTACGTTTTTATTATATTATATACCTTTTCACAATGTTACCGCGACAAAAAACAACTCCCTAATATTATATAACATAATACCCCCCTCTCTTTCTCTTTGAAGTATACATAATATTATTGGCAATGATTTTCTCAGGGTTTTGTACATTATTATAATACTAGCTGTATTATATTATATTATTATACGCGCACGCTGTATGCCAACAAAATAATATTACGTATATTATAAAATACGATATTACAACTGTTATATTATTATTGTAAACATAACGACGGCGGTGGTATAATAATGATGGGGCTTGATGCATTGTTAAAGTCTCCGGCGACGTATAAATGTGCGACGACGGATCATTAAAAAGAAAAAAGGCGGGAAGTCGGTTGAATTATTTTTTCCTTCTTTTTAGTTTTTTATACGGATTTCTATACCGTTTGTCATCGTGTTCTCATTACAGGTATCATCGATGCGTTTTTGTTTTTCACGAACAAAGTCGATGACGCCAGTTTACAACGCGTATTATTATGCACGCACATACGACGATCAGTAGTTGCTAAAGTCGTTTACTTATATCATACATACATAATATATATTATATATTATATATTATTACATCTCCGAAGACTTGTCGTTACGTTGTTTCTGAAATTTGAATCCTAATCTCTTTTCACACGTTTCCCGAGGGGTCGTGTATACGCATTGGTGTTCTTGACACGAGCATATAGTAATATTCTCGAATCCCGCACACGCCTCGCCATTTCATATTATGTATAAGTTCCCGCTACCATGGTCCCGGCGCACGCGTGATAATATGTTATACCATACTGGTAGTTTATACCGCATACGGCCTATTTGTAATGTAAGTTCGGTCCCCTCGGTACAGCGACAACAATGACTTGGGGAACGCACGCACGCACTTGGACGCCGTCCGCAAGTCTGCGGATTCCATTTTCGATCGAAAATACCGCTTTCTTCTCTGTATTTTCTATGTATAAATACAGTTTTGTATATAAGTACGTATTACCTACTATATCTATTTTCAACAAATACAATTATAGTTATTTTATTTGTAAGCCACACATTTGATGTACGAGTAAATGTTGAAAAACGAGTACAAATTTTAAAGTTTATCTGACCATTTCGTATAAGTTATATAATCTTAAAATAATTGTACAATTATAATTGCAGGATACTCAAATAATAACTGAAATATCATTAAAAATAAATTATTTTTAAAAAAAAATTCTCTTAAAACAATTGACTAAGATTATGCTAAGAATGTGCTACCGAGTTTATATTTTATTAATAATTTATGACCTAATGCATATTTTTAAAATTTTAAAATTTAAGAAAATATATCTTTGGTTATGATTTTTAAAATTCAAATTAAATAAATATGTTATTATATGAATTTATGTTAAAAGTAAACTGTGTAGTTTCATGTATTATAATTTGTTTAAAGATTATCGATTTAGTTAATAAATGATAATATATAGTATATATATTATATACGATATACGAGTACCTACAATTGAATTGATCGAATAACCTTGATTAGTTGAAAACGATTACATCATGGAATGTAGTATATTAGCTTATAACTATATTAGATACATTGTTCAACGTTGAATTGACCAAAAATTAATTCATTGTTTGTTGTTTCATTTCTACATTTAGTCATAAATTTGAACTGCATAATGTTTCAATGTATTACAATGATTATGATGTATGTCTTTTTTTTTAACATTTTACAACAATGTTCAATAAAATTTTAAAATAACTTTTGAATATTTATTGAAGCTCAAATACTTATTACTTAACTCAGTTCCAAATAATTTATTATATTCACGATGTTTTCTGTAGGTATTTAAATAAGGATAAAAAGAAGAGCTGATACTGCTATGGAAGAGATACAGATGTAAAGTGGCAAGCACGTATTCAGGATCAATTTTCGGGGGGGGGGTGGGAAATTGAGAAAAGTATAAATACAATTTATACATAAATTTTGTAGTTAGTCTTTGTTATATTATAAATATAAAACTACTTTAAAAATTTCGGGGGGGGGGGGGGGAACCACCCCCCCCCCCCCCCCGGATACGGGCTTGTAAAGAGGTAATGTTGAATTTTGATTAAAATCAAATGCAATGATAAATCATTACATTCGAAAAATGATTCTAATCGAAGTATTGTCAGATTTGGGTATTTAGGTGACTCATTTAGGGGTTTTATAGGTATTTATATTGAACGTAAAGGCTGTATGAAAGTAAAAATTTTAATCAACAGCATAATATATTATCTCTATCTGATGAACTGTGCACAAAACCATTTTTTTGAATGTAATGATTTATCATTGCATTTAAATTTTAATCAAAATTTAACACTATCTTCTTTAGACCTGTATCCTATCCACAGCAGTATTCTTTCCCTTTATTTATAATTAAACAGCTAAAAAAAAAAATCGTAAATGTAATTCACAATTATTTGGAACTGAGTTAAGTAATATGTATTTAAGCGTCAATAAAATTTGTCGTGAATATTAGTTTACATTTACATTAATGTAAAATATTGAGAAATAATAAAAATAATCCATATAAATACTTTAAATAAGGCGGTTATACTAAAAATATTAACTTTAAACAGTTATAAAAAAAAGTTGAGACTTGGGATTAATATATTCATATCATATAAGATAATATGTGAGTATACTTCAGTGAAATTTTCAGACCTTAAATTCGAAAATTGCCAATTTTATCTAACATTATATGAATAAAAATAATAATTTTAAGAAACATTGAGAGATCTATATTTTGTAGAAAAATTAACATAAAAGTTCCAAAATTGTATCACTTATATATAAGACTTATTTTAATATAAAATAGTATTTTTAAGTTTCTATGTTCTAAATTACTTGAGTTATCATATAATATTGAAATCGATTTCCTCAAAAATTCAATTTCTGTGAAAAATGTTGTTTCATTATCATTTTTTAGTCGTTTATCCTATTACATAATAGGGTCAATTTTGAAAAATTAAAAAATTACTTAAATAAAATACCAACTACAACTACTTTTCAACAAATTCATATTTTTATTTTTTAGTATTCAAAAATAAAATCCGAGTATATATTATATGGAATTAAATTCTATTATTTTTATTTCAAATTATGCTCATCATATTCTTACGATTTAGTTAGGATTCAATATAATACAAAGTATGAATTATGTTGTTCTAAAAATAATATGGATATAATACATAAAACATAAACAAAATTATTATATAATTTACTTTATTTACGACAGGTGCGAGAACAATCAACATTTCGTTATTTCTTATAAATTATAATATAAGCCATAAGATATACAATCCTATTTACTTTCTTTTTAGTATATTATTTATATCAGAATAATTGATAATTTTATAAAATTCTCGTTTAACGTAATATTGTGACAATAATTCATAAATTTAATTTTTCGTACTTAAAATTATAGTCCTGTAATTTTTAAATGGCATTCATTATCAGGTTACATAATCATTTACCCAACTGTCAGAGGCCCATTATGGGTTTCTTCATATTGTTTGACTAGTTAGCTGGTTGCTTGCTCAACACAATCTACAATTGTGTTCACCGACGACGACTACTACAACATATCACATAACGCATATAGCTTAGATTGCATATGCACCAATTCAAAAGGGGGCGAGTAACAAAGGAGTCTTGAGAAAGGAAATTAAGGAAATTTTAGATATAATTATTAGTAAAAATATACCAGCGTTCGAAAATGTGTTATATTTATCATCTAAACAAAAGTATTGTAACAAAATAAATAATATAAAATCTAAAAAATTATTTGATATGAATAAATATGTTGAATATAATACAATATAATATTATGTATCGTGTTGTTCTAAAAATGATATCGTAAATAAAACGTAAAAAAACTGGGAAGTATGTGAATTGTTACTTTTGGCTCTTCCTTTTTTAAAGAATACGACATCTGGAATCGTTGTCACTTAGTCGTGCACAGATAGCGGTCGATTTTACTTTATTGTGTTTAAAGTCGTTTGTCTTTCAGTGGCTTTTAAAAACTGGAAAGTATGTGAGTTTTTGTTACTTGGCTCTCTTATTTTTTTAAAGGTTACCGACACGTGGGATAGGATAATTTGTAGTGCAGTCTCGTGTACTATCTACCAACTAGTGATTGGTACCACCTAGGTTAAAATAATTATGTTTTACAATTACCAGCACAAATGTGAGGATAGATTAAGTTAATTTATCTAATCCACTATAAATAGGTAGTCATAGTAGTGCAATCTCGTGTCTCTGTCTTTCTTTTGTTAACAGCCCGGAGGCTGCTTGGCAATAGTTCTTCAATCTTCATGCTTCTCTGCTTTTTGCTTCAATTCACAGTATGTTACTTACCCTAGATCATTGACTAATTGAATATGTATAAAATTGTAAAATATGTGAATATTCAAATGGTGGTCTTTCTCGCCTATTCTTCCCTTAAGTGTACCCTTTCTACCTTTCAACTATTCTACCTAGTAGGTTGCCATGGCTCAGTGTATGTCCAACGAGTATAGTTCTTCTAATCTTCAGAGTTGTTAAGAATCCCCTTTCTTCTCTTACTCTACAAAAAACTTCCTCATTTGGTCTACCCAGCTTATATTAAGAATCCTCCTATAGCACCAGCTTCAATTGCAAGTATATGTTCTTTTCCTTAGCAATTCTTATTGTCCACGTCTTACTGCCATAAAGAGAATATAGAATTACTAGGGTTTTCCTAATTTTTAAGTCTATATTTCTAGAAGTAAGTAAGCTCTTCCTTTTTTGTAAAGCACATAATACCTGTTGTAATCTCTATTGTAGTTTTGTGTAGGTACCAGGAAAAGCAGAAAATGATTACCCCTCATTTCATCCAGACGATATGCAAGATCAACAAAAAGATAGAGGAGATCCAAATCAAGATTAGTTTTATCAAGAAGAAGGAAGTTAAGTTCATGAAAAAGTTATGTAAGGTCTTTAATTCATTAGGCAAGAGCAACCAGATCATCTTAAACAAGTTAGACGCATTAAATAAAGTAGCAGATTGCATGCAGAATAATGTAGATGAATTGAACACGATATCGGATGAGATAAAGAATAATTTAGAAGAGATTCTGAACAATATAAGTAAGACTAAAGAATTTTGTATTGAGAACGAATTACTAATGGCTTATAAGGAATTATGTATGTTAGAGAGAGAAGTATCAGTTTTAAAGATGAATGTACTATTTTGCCAGTATGAAGCAAAAAAAGTCCAAAATAATGTAAATAGGATTAAAAATATTGTAAACCATGTACTAGAATATTATGTATTAAATAATGAATTATATTTTTGATCCTGTTATTTTTGTTTATTGGAGTTTTGTGTATTGTATGTTAATCTTTATAAAGAAAAGAAAAAAAACAGTATCGTATTTGTACTAATTATATTATAGTACGTGCAGGGACGGATAGGCCACTACATATATTTACGAAAAATAATAATAATAATAATAATAATAATAATATATATATATATAAATGTATTAAATACAATAATACTGAAATCAACATTTAAATTTATAATTATCATTATATAACTGAGTAGTAGGGAAATCCACCGTATTCACACGCATTATCGTGCCAACGAAAAATGGTCGTGTGGCTATACTTTCTACTGACTATACAGTTACTTGTGTTTATCTTGGAATGGATTTATTAATATTTTTGTGCTTGTTGACCAAAATTTGCTGTCAATTGTCATCAACTATATTGCACTCCGTTGGTACAGTTTCATAGACGCAACTAGCCGCTATAAGACATATATATCTTTTCAAAACTTAGATCTAATTATTATCATAATATCATTAAATACCTACTTAAGACTTAAAAACCACAGTATTTTTTTTTTTTTTTTTTTTTTTTTTTTTTTTATGTTAAGATTGAGTATTACAATTGAAATATGAATTATAATAAATAATAAATATTACTTTTGAATTTTTAATAAATTTAAACACATAATTGTTAAAATAAAAGACAAAGTATTTAAAATAAATAAAAAGTAATTTCTCAAGTCTACATAGGAAAATTGATCACATAAGACAATATAAATAATATCTTCCACTAACTTCTGACTATTACACTGGATCTTTGATTGTACAATATTGAAAAATTAATACTTAAAATTTAAATACTTCTAAAAATATTTAAAAATTATGTTACAAACGTTTCCCTAGTTAATAGTTTAAGGTTTGGAATCAATTATTGATATTGTTATAACCAGGGCCATAGAGAAAAATTTCGGGCCCCAGGACAATTTTTTTGGTAACGAATAAGAGTCAAAATAAATATACATTAAATATATAATATATAATTATAGCCATATAAAAATCACATTTTATTTCTTATTTGTAAATAAATGTAATATTTATAAATTTGATTAGAAGAATTCTTGGAAAACACTTGTAATAAGTAACAAGTACTTAAACAAAATATTTGTTTCCGGGCCCCCTGAAGTTACGGGCCCCAGCATAAATCTTTCCAGCCCCCCCCCCCTCGCTACGGCCCTGGTTATAACGAAATGTTCATATGCATTATCCTTTTTTAATTCGATTGAATTAGTTGAGTCTATCTGTATTTTATAAATAGAATAATTATTATAATACTATGTAAATAATAAAAGTAGGTATATAACAAATTACAATACAAGTATATTATATTATATTATAATTTGTCCCTTTTAAATTGGTGCATATGCAATCTAAGCTATGCGTTATGTGATATGTTGTGGTAGTCGTCGTTGGTGAACACAATTGTACATTGTGTTGAGCAAGCAACCAGCTAACTAGTCAAACGATATGAAGAAACCCATAATGGGCCTCTGATAGTTAGGTAAATGATTACATAAATATGATTATGAATGATTATGAAATGATTATGAATGCCATTTGAACAAATTACATGTTTTGTAACGTTCATCAACAATCACAACCACAGTAGATAAACCCCCCCCCCCCCCCCAAAAAAAAAATCCCTTTACATATTAATAATTTGTTTTTTTTTCTCTTATTACGTATTTATATGCACACTTTTCCACCAAATAATTAAATATCTCATGTCAATAAACCTAATAATATTCGTACACATAATTCTCCTTTCTTTATTTTTTCTTATTAATTGATTTTTAGGTCCTCTTTTTTTTAAAAAACCTATTGGTTCAGCCAGCACAAAATATATTGTGTTTGGCCCGGCCCTTAGGTCACTGTTGAGTGTCCCCCTCGACAGTTGGTAATAAGTAAGCCCATCTTATATGAAGGCCGAAACCTTACAGTTTATAATTTGAATTGCAAAAACCCTGATATATATATGCAGGGGTCCCACAAGGAGCTATATTATCTCCTATTCTTTACTATTTATGTTAGGTGATCAACCGACAACTCCAAATACTTTCATTGCAGATTTTTGCACACGTTAAAATTATTTTTTCATCACACAAAAACCCAATAACTGCTGGTTTAATATAAATTTATATATTTATTAATTTATCCTGGCACGTACGTCTGCCTGATACGAGGAATGGAAAATAAAAATCAATTATGAAAAATCTGCTCATCCAACTTTCACCTCAAAATAAGGAACATAACTTATAAGTTTAAATAATCAAATTATTCCGAAAACCCCCTAGCTCTTATTATTTGGGCTTGTTCTTAGATCAACGTCTAACTTTGACAGTTCACCTAAAAAAGAAAAAATCTCCTTAAATTCTAGTAACAAATCGCTTCAAATTTTACTCGGTATAGATACTCCAAATTTACATAAGAACAAAATTGCTCCTCTACAAAACACAATTAATGCCCATATTCACATACGGCAATCAATTGTGGGGTGCAGCCAAAACATCGAAAAATAAAGAAAAACAATTTACCGCGAGAATAGAAATATTTATTTTGTACAATATTAAATATTTAATATGCTAAGTACTTGTATATACGAGTATATGATCAATCTAAAGCATATAAAACTACTGTTTTACAATAAGTATACCATAATATAATATATCTCTTCTCCTTTTACGCGAGTATACTCGTATATGTTAAACACGCAAATGGAAATTGTACTATTTATTATATAATATACATTTATTTTATAGGTTATACAAATCATTATATATATATATATATATATGTGTGTGTGTGTGTGTGTGTGTGTGTATGTTTAGTTTCAATTTTTATTAATTTGGCTCGAAATTGAAAAATGAATAATGCCATATTTTAGAAAAGATTTTTTTATGTCCGGTTCACCAAACACATCTGTATGTAATATCGTTGAAATTTTTTTCCCACACAACTTCGTCGCCTCGAAATCGTGCATTAATAATTGTCATATAACTGATGATATTGTATAAAATTATATTATTTTATAGTTTAATAGCTATTATTTGCAGATATTATGCGGACGTTTTAACAAGGTAATATTTTATTATATGTTGGAATAAGGAAAGCAAGAATTTTTATTTCTAAAGCAACGAATCGCAGAACACATAATTCATCTCTCTCGTTATCGTGTTTTGAAGCTTTTACCACGTTGTTTTTCGTCGAATATTCTATTCCACCAGACGCGCTTGTCGACTTAAAGTTTATAAAATAATACGAATCATATATAAAATCAACTCGCGAACAAAAACCGACCGGATAGTCTTTTGTTTTGTTCAATAGCAATACACGTCAGATTAAATTAAATTCTATTATAAAATCATATTTTGTTTCGAATTTCAATGGAATATTATTTATAATAATAATAGCAATTTTTCATAGTACCTAATAGAAAATTTTGATTTCATTTACTGTGTTCATTATTATTATTTATTATGTAATTTTTTTTTGTGGAAAAAACACATTTTTATCGTACATTTAGAAGAAGAGTTACTTTATATTATAATAATAAAATTAATTATTAATATTATTTTTTCGTTTTTAATTACACATAATTATATATATATACGTATACTCGTATATGAGAAATAATGAAGCAATATTATAAACGTTTTGACAAATATGTAATTTGTTAAAATATATATTCACTATAGCGGATCAATATTCCGTTGATGAATAAAAAAAAAAAAATTGTTTATAACGTAATCTCTAATTTTCGAGACTCAAAACTCAAATTTAAAAGTAAAAATTTATAATATTTAACGTAATACTAACGAGATTTAAATCTCAAAAAAAGAAAGTATTATGTGATGATTTCTGATTTTATATGAATTTGTAATTACTAATTATTGTTTCCTTTCGTGTAATCACATAGTTTTTATCATATTTACTTATTGTTTAATTTTAATAGACTGTAAATTATTAATAAAAAAAAAAAATCGGAAAATATGTTTAAGTAATTAATTAATTTTTATAGTGTATAATATTCTATGTTTTGTAGATTTTATATGAGCACAGATATGATAATATGCCAACAACGTAATGTCATCAAAAGAGGAACTGTTCATTTTTTTTTTTTATTAACCAGGTATATTTTCGCACGTATTTACTCGTAACAGACGTAATAACACCTGTTTTTTTTTTTTTTGCTAAGAAAAAATTTCGAACGGGTCGTGAAACGAGTAAGTTTAATCGGTTCATTGTGCACGTTCGTTTTTTTTTTTTTTTTGCCTATCCTAATAATCTTCTTTATATAATATGAGACGTTTTAGAGGTCATAGTCATTATCGTATATATAAGTATAATATGGATAATAATATTGTCACGTCAAACCGTCTGTTTGTTTGTTTAATAATTGTACTTACATCATGCGGTAAAAACGTATAAAGAATAATATCCGATCGTTGTTTTCGGCTTATAAAAATGAAAACATAATTATTAATTTATAACTCGACATATAATATATGATTACGAATAATTTTGATAATTTGAATATAGTTAGCATATTAATTCGTTTAAATTATAATATATTGTATTCTTTCGGATAATGTTCGATTTATATAGTTGTAGTTTTTTACGCAAAACAAACGAATAATAAATGCGTGATTATACTCGTAATACAAGATTATAGATTATAATATTATATATATTATTATTGTCTTAACCGAATTGAAAATGTATTTTATTTAAAAACTTTAATCTTAACGAGTTTAGTTTACTAGTTTTGTGTTAACTATAAATTAACATATTTTTCACCCTGCTGTGTAGGGTTGATTATTAATAATTAATGAATTATAAATCGAGTTGACTTTATTCATTAACGGTTTACCCATTTTTGGCTAATATTGTCCGTTTATCGTTTTCCATCAATGAATATAAATTTATCGTACAATATAATATAAATATATTGCAATAATATTTATCTACTTAACATAATAATGTATTTATGCATTTAATTGTATATTTATTGACAGCTACGAGTAGTTTTTTCGATTTTTTTTAAATTGAAATAAATATTCGTGCCGAAACGTAATATTACACTCCGATACTCACACACATATCGTTCACGTATTTCACGTGTACGCGTTTGTCATTATTAAAAAAAAAAAAAAAAAATGCTTAATTAAGCGCATTTTCAGCGATAAGTCCGTATTGCGTAGTGTTTTTTTTTTTTTTTAGAGACAAAACACGATTTTGTTTATTCGCATTTCGTATATAAATATTAAATTATATCCGTTATGCTGTATAATATATAAAGTATAATACGAATTAACGCGTATTATTTTTTTTCAATTTTATTATTTTGTTATTGGAAACGAAAGTGTTATAACAATTTTATATCGTTACGTACATTAGGAAATTTGGCATTAAAACATTCACATATTTTTTATTTTAAAGTTCTTCAAAATCGATCGTATTTTTTTATATAATATTGCGTTATACTCGTGTACAAGTCATGCACATTGAATTACTTATATTTATAGTTAATGTATAATATAATAGAATAGCACGCTTTAATAATTCAGAAACAATCGAATAAAAGCATAATAAATTACGAATATTATATTGTGTTGAATTGCAATACGATGTGTATAATATGGACTAACAAAGTTAAATAATTATGATAACGAGTAAAAAAAAAAATTTGTAAACATAAAATGATAAAAAATACAATAATTTAAAAGAACAGTTAAAACCTTAAAACTTTATTTGTTTTAATAATTAAAACTAAGTTGGTTTTAATTCTTTAATGCACGCGTTATCAATGAATGTTATCAATGAAGGTAACCAAAATTATTATATAGATTTTATCAAATTTAATGTAATATTTTTATACTAAAAACACAAGTACCTATTTATAGTTTAAGTATTGACTTGTGGATAATATATTTAAATAAATAAAAACTGACAGTCTGTGTTTTGCACTGATGATGGCAACTTTGTTACCGAAATACGTATTTGCTTAAATAAAAGTAAATTTTTTGTGGATTTGGGTTTTTATTTATTTAAACACAAGTACCTATTAAATTATAGTATAACAGTCGAAGACTATATATTATATAAATTTTATTATTTCGTGATGCAAAGGTAGGCACGAGTTATACTTACTAAAATAAAATAATTAAAATAAAATATTTTAAAATATCGTACTTTAATTGTGTTTAAATTTTAAATACGTATATAATTAACAATTAATAGTAGCAATTTTATTGAAATCGAGATATATTTTCGTAAGTACATTTTATTATTGTTATCATCATCACAGAAGTAAACGATTAGTGATAAAATATTAATATGTAGGTATGTTGTATGTATATATATTTATAATATGTATTCGCACGTGCGTGAAGCGAAAAATTATATAAAAATCACATACGATGCAATGTGTATTATTGTAATATGATATATACCTGTAATAATAATAATATTATCATCTGTTAAACGTTACCGAGCCGAAAAAGGAAAATTACAGAATCCGATTTCAAACGCGAGTCGTGAACGTGATTTTGTTCGTTTTCGCACTCGAAGCATTTCCTATATGTGCGCGTACGAAATAACATAAATATAGTACGTTCCATTGATAAGACGCGCTGCTGTTATAATATTTTTTTTCTTTCGTGATAGTAATAAATCGCGATCGACAAGTGTGCACATAATTATTATACTATAATAGACCATTGCAGATAGGTCTACGACTAATAATAATAAAAATAAATTTAATATTACAAAAATGTTTAAAAGATTTTTTGAAGATAGATATACGATTAGTTTGTTCAAAAAAACAATAATATAAAAACCTTCTTAGTGAGCGCAAAAAAATAAAGACAAAGTCGTATACAATGTAAAAATTGTAATAAATGTTACATTGTTACATAGGTCAAAACCACCAGCAGAAATATAGAATAGAATATATGAGATTAAATAAGAAACGTTTAAGAAATATCGTGAAATATAACACGTATCTAAAATAAATCGCAAATTTAAAAATACAACTTAACGAACGAGTGAAACTAACAAAAATAACAAGAATTGTATAGTATAAAACTACATCATAATATTATGGAAGCAATTAAAATGGCAAAATTATACTTGCAAACAATTTTTTATTGAAATTATTATAATTTATAATCGTTAATTTAATAAAATTATATTATAAATTATAATATTTATGCGTAGACGACCGTGAATCAAAATTATACTATTTAAAGTTAGCAATACGAATAATCCGTCTGCCGTAATTAAAATTTTGTCGAGGGACGGTGTGTATCGAAAAATATTAAAATGACCCCAAAAAGGAATTTAAAAAAAATTTTGTTTATCAAAAAATTTCACACGAAAATGGTATATATACAAAATAAAAGCGCATTTCATTTTTTTTTTTTACTACGGATTTGACTGTTTTTCCATAGTTATTAATAAATATAATAATAAAAAAAAATAATAATAATATATTCGTATCGCGTGCATTGTGTTGGCGAATCTCGCGCAAGCTGCACGCGGTCGTGTGCTGCAGCTTTTGCCGAGGGTAGCGTACACAATGAGAACTCGTGGGGGACGGATGGTTTTGTCGTCGCGAAAAAAAAAAGCCAACTCGGAATATTACACGTGGGGGAACACGCGCGTGTGCTGGGTGGACCTTTTATCGAAACGACGACGTAATATTATATAATATATCGTACAATATGAATGATAATAATAAAATCAATGAACCTCGTATAATAAATAAAATAGTAAAAAAAAAAAAGAAATTAAAATTAGAAAGAAAAAAAATAGCAAAACGAACCGAGTATAGTACAATATTCGATCCGAATATAATAACGTACGATTATAATAGTACAGGGTGTACTCGAACAATGTTTTCTGATTATCCCTCCAATTCGTATTCTAAAAACGCAGCCAAAAAAAATTGCGATTCGTAGGATTACCGGATATCAATAATTATTTGTCATCGATAGTCTTTTTTTTTCAACATTTTAATAAAGTCTTCTATAGGTCTTTTTTTTTTTTTTTTTCATTAATAATACGTTGGTGTATCAGAAATTGCTGTGGGTGAGACTTGGAACAATTCAAATTCAAATACGTCGAAGTCATATGCCACGATTTTTCCAATTAATTGGCCATATTTTATGTGTTCGTCAATTTGATAAGATTGAGAGAACGTTGACATAATATAAGTATAGTTTGTACCTAAATTATTCTCGGTGCAAGGCGAAAACGTCCAATCTAACGAGACTCGTATCGACAATCGCACACACTGTATTATAATGTATTCCTTTATTTTTCACGCGGTGACGAACGATAATAATCAAAAGGCGCGATAAACGTCGCGTTTTTTCGCGCACCCTGTACATAATATTAAAATTTTAATTCGTGCGCACCGTATGCGTTTTGAATAAAAATTTAACACCCTTCGCGGAGGGGTTGACGCGGGGACGAGGGCCTTTGCCATAAACCGAAAAGGCCCCGAAGGGGTATATAGCGGCGTTAGGTTTAGGTCGGGCGTGTGTGGGGGGAAAAAAAAGTCTCTCCTCCGCGGCAGATGCCCGACATAATAATATTATATTATACAGTCGAGGACAGCTGATAACCAGCTGCAGTCGCGTGCCCGGGTTCCGATTACCGCGCGCTCGTTTGCAGCTGCCCGGCGAGCGGTCCGCGCTCTACCCCCGCGGACCGTATAACTTATCCGGCAAAAATATTATATATTATTATTATTACGGTTCGTATACTATCGCCGGTAACCGGTAACCGCGTATACGGTTCGCGATAATAATAATAAAAGGATATTATATATTATAATATACAGAAATAATAAAACTGGTTCCGGTATAATACGTACGTCTATGTGCTTATATATTATATTTATATATTTATTATGCATAATATTACATAAAGTGCGTACTCGACACTCTTTGTTTCAGTTTATCGTATATTTTTTTTTATTATAACACAAAGTGGTCTTGCGATCGGGACGAGGGTGTATAATATTATATACAAAACGCGACATACGCGTGTAATTTAAAAAAAAAAATATGTCAAACAAAAAGGTCGCGGATTAAAAGCCCTCTGTCGGAGGGATCGTACCTATTATATTATTATTATTATTATTATTATTATTATTATTATTATTATTATTATTTATCGTATATTGTTTTGGGATTTTCACGCGTGCGTATTCCATCGGCGAGCACATCAAAGGAGAGAATCCATTAACGGTCAAAATGGAGAAACGGTCGCGCTTTCGCCATGTGCGCTGCGTGTGCTTCGAGGATAAAACGGGAGAAACCACTAATTAGGTTTGAACCCTACGCGTTACAACCACGGTAACTGTGGTCGGCGGGGTTCGGTCGTGATGTGTATGTGTGTGTTTGTTCAGCCGAACGCGATATAACCGCGTAATAATGCGTCCGAATCATATCAATCGATATAACTATCTATATATATTATACCTACTTATATTATTTCAATATTATATTAATTTTAACAGAACGTATGTATTTACTTATAAAATTACATAACGCATAATATAAATTTTATTATTCGTCGGGGGAAAAAATGAAATTTTTGGGACAAGGGGTTTGTAGAAAATATCAATAAAATTGTAATATATACCTAATATCAATATTTAAGTTTTAAAATTTTATCGAGTCGTCAGTCGTCAATCCATTAACAAATATGACGCGTCATAGAAAAAATTATTTTGTCGAACCATTTTGAAATAAAAAAAAAAAAAAAAAAAAATAAAAGATGAGCTGATACTCCTGCCGCAGGGATATAGGTGTGCAAATCATAGTGTTTAATTTTAATTAGAATTTTAATCCAGTGATAAATCATTGCATATTTGCATTCGAAAAAACGATTCTGAGCGAAGTTCAGTCAGATAATTTAGGTATTAAGATTAAGATTAAAATTTTGACAGTTTTTATTAAATATTTAATACGCAAAATTTTATCACATATTTAAGGACCATATAGGTACACATATATTAGGATATAGTACATAAATGAACAACCTATAAAATTTTCAAGTCTCTAAGTTCAATATAATTGCTCATAAAATCCCTTGTCACCTAAATGTCAATATCATAAAAAATATTGTCAATTTTATTTAACATTGTTGTAAAATATTGTAATATAATAAGATAAATCCTTATAAATACTTTAAATATTGATTTTACTAAAATTTCATCTTTAAACAACTATAAAAAAAATTGAGCATTAAGATTTTCTATTTTGATATCATGTTAAGTAACATATTATATTGTATACTTCAGTAAAATTTTCAGACCTTAATGCCAAAAATTTCCAATTTTATCAAACATTATATACATAATAACGAGAATTTTACAAAATATATTTTGTAGAAAAATTAATGTAACGGTTCCAAAAATTTACCACTTATATTATATAGTACCTACTTACGTGAACACCCAATAAAATTATTAAGTCTCTAACTTCAAAATTGCTCGAGTTATCGTCAAATATTGAAATCGAATTCGTCGAAATTTCAGTTTTCATAAAAAATGTCGTTTTTTCTACCGCTAAGGGTCAATTTTGACTTTGAGAAATTCGAAAATAACTTAAATGAAGTACCAACTACATCCTTCCAACCGGAAACATATGCTATTCATGAAAAAGACACACATCATTGTAAAACCAATACATTCTTCGCTTCGCTCAGAATCTAAAACAAATTTGTGTATGAATTAAAAAAATTAAAAAATTATTAACTATTATAATATAATATACGAGTATAGACTGATATAAGTGGTTGGTATAAATTTTCGACGAGGCAATTTTATTTATAACTTTAAACGTAAAAACTAACGTAAATACTAAAAATAGGTATTAAGATTTTGAATATATCAAACAATATTATAATATTCTAACGCAATGTTTTGTAAGAATAATAAATTGTGCACGTTTCCGTATGACGTCATTACATTGTATATATTATACTGTTCGCGAGTATTCAATTCCAAAAAAACAAATTATATAAACATTCGATAAGAAAAACAAAGTTGACCTTTTTCCCGAGAAAAAATGAATTTAAATAACATAACATAATATAATATACGAGTATGTTTGTTATGGACCATATGAAATCAATATTAATTGTGATTAATGGTAAACTACATAATATTATAATAATATTCCTAAGACTATGCGTTCACTGGAAATACAATTTTCTACAATCAATATTTCAACCACTTTTGGATGTTCGTTTTTTAAATTTAAATAAGTAACAACTATAAATAACTACGTTTATTCAATTTGAAAATATACCCCTATACATTACCGCTACATAAAATTAAAAAAAAAAAAAAATGTATAATTTATTATAAAACGTCACTGAAAATTTAAATCACTGCGCGTCACTTCGATCGATTCCTTTGATTTGTAAATTTTTTTTTTTTTTTGAAAGAATAATATACTCGTGTTAAGATAAAAAAAAATTACGTATACATCGTAATACACATAAATCACAATACGAAGGATGAAAAATTTGTAAACCAGATTGTTGTACTCGTAAATAGATATAAAAAGATTGGAGGAAGTAATGGTAACGCGGTTCCCTCCGGATCGTCGATTTAAACCTGGAAAATAGAAGACGTAAAAATATTAAAGCTAAAGTTGTTGAAATCATGAATGGTAAATAAAAAAATTATAGAAAAAAAACATACTCAAGGAGAGAGATTATATATCTAGATTTGAATGACAAAAACAAATTAACGTATTCTCATATCATAATTAGTAATATTACCAAAAATAAATCTGGTGTCAACATAGTACTTATATCGCGATTACCTTGATAATAATATTATGTTATTGATAAACACGCATCTGATGTAATTATTATATTATGCATTGTAATATCATACAATGATATATCCTTGGACATACACGCATTATGTACACAGCAAAGTAACAAAAATCAAAATATTTCGTAGAGTAGTTACCTCTATACTTTCAATTATTTGGTCAAAAAATATTTTATTTTTAAATTAAAAATAATACGATCATCAAAACACAATATTACTTCTGAAATCCACAACATAAACTTTATTATAAACCCAATTTTAAGGTTAAAATATTTTTATGTATACCAATCCGTCGTAGTCAATATAATTGTATATAATACTTTGTGTAATATTTTTAATCTTTATGTTAAATGATTTCGGAGTTAATTTAAAAATTAACATTAATGAAATGTTACTTCGTTAATAGTATATAGTATATAGTTTATAATTTATAATCATTATTCATCTTACCAACCGTTTTCTTTTTCGTTAGACCCATACGAAATAAGTACGTTAGATTCTACTTTTACGTAAATAACATAAAATTAAAATAATTAGACACCTAATAACTTACATTTACCGAACTATGTTATTTTAACTTCTAAAATAAACGCCAACAATTATTATGAAATGTGCGAATGAACATAATTTGTATAATAATTATACGGTATTTACTTCTTTGAAACCTCTATCTTTATTAAAAATAAATCAAATAATATAAGGTAAAACTCGTTCGTTTATTATTTTACAAATAAATATTATATTGAAAACAAGTCAAAAACGAACGATTAAATATTATTAATATTATGAGTGGGTTTATTTGCAACATAGTAGTAATGCACGAGTAACATTGAAAATCTTAAAATTTAATACAATATTATATAGGTTTAAGTTATAAAAAAAATAGCATTATTAGAAATAGTACTAAAGTAATAAAACTTAACTCAGTAATAATTATCAAGTAATAAAAGTGATAATGTCTGTGATTTTCATGTACTATAATATTGTACTTACATCATTATGAATCATAATCAAATTTGATGATAACTAAGAAGTTATGTATGCTGATAAATATCTAAGCATAATAAAAGTAAGAAAACTAAAATAAATAATTTAAGTCATGATCGTTCCCGTTTAAATTATTTTAATATTACGTAAATAATATTCATATAAAACATCAACGGACTTAATTTTATTTTATTTTTATATGTAATTAAGTATCTATAATATTAAATTAGATACTAAATGTTGAAGTTATTTTAAATATTTTATTTCTTTGAATTAATTTCAATTTTCATCATTTTGAAAATAAATATGAGATGAAATGCTTAGTTATGTAAATCAACTTTCCGTGAAAAAATAGATTTGAAAATTTAACTAACTGAAAGTTCATTGCATTTTATGCGAAAATTTCGTAATAAAAATATTATATTACATTACTTACTTATATAATTATTTTAAATTAAAAAAAAATTATAATTTAATTTAAAATATGAATATTACTATTTATTATAATTGTATTAAATTTTAATTGTTTATTTAAGGTTATAACTGTCGGTTATTGCTACTAAGCATAGTGGTATGATAAAAGTGTATGTTAATTCAAGTATAAAATTATTTAATTATCACAATTTATTGTAATTTTTAAATATTATGAATTGTTGTTATTTTATTACAGGCCATAAATCTTACAAATAGGTATATTATTATTATATTAGCATATGACGCATAACAATTTTATTTCAGTGTAGTCATCTGCTAATACGCATTTTTAATCATAATTATTTTAATTAGTTACAAGTATGTATTATATATTTTAAAATTTTATTTTGTGAAATATGATACGTGCTAATTATTATGCTAATATCTGTTATTTTATTTATCACTGTGTGTTGCTAATTACTGAATTTTAGATTAAAATAAAATTATTAAATTAATATATCAATATTATTAACAATTATTAATATTTTTAAATTCGTGTTATATTATTTTAAATTAAAATATCTAGGTAAAAATTTTTATTATTAATTATCAATTTTTTTTTTTACACCAATTTTATATATCATTACTTAAAAATCATTGATATGATTATAATAAGAATAAAAAAATATAGAATTTATAATCGCATTTATGTTATAGTAAAATAAAAATATATCGTTATTTTAATAAAGTTTTTTTTTAGGGACTTGATATTAAAATATTGTGTTTTAGATTTTGAACGAAAAGCATATAATTATATTATAATAATAGTAATAAAAAGTGAAATAATAAATGTCATATATTACAAAAATTGCATAATTTTAGTATTTTAATTTTTTTGTTTTTTTGTTTTTCATTTAGGAAAATACATTAAATTAAATATTTAATATAAGTAAAAGTATCTATTAAGTATAATCAGGTTTCAAATAATTCATAAACATCTCACAACTCCTCTTGGACCTACCTCAAGGTAAAATTTAAAATCACTATCACGTCATAAATATAATTATTTCACGTTGTTCTATAATTATTATTATTGTCCAATAAAAATCTGTAGGGTTACATTTTACGAGCAAAATAATTATTATCGACTTGAAAAGTTGAAACGACGCGGACAACGGGTTTTAAAAATAGTTTAAATGACCACTAAACATAAATAGCTTTAGGTGTATTTTTTATGAAAATAAAAGTAATATTTGTATATAATATGATAAACAGTTTATTTAAAAAATAAAAATTGAATATAATATATTAGAACTCGGAAGATAGAAAAAAAATATATTTTTTAGTCTTAATTTTATAAAAGAGAAAAAAAATTATTGTTCTTAAAGTATTTTTATTGATATTTTAATCGTATTGTATTTGAATGATGTTATTTTCATTTGTATAATTTTAACTACTATTAGTTGGATCGGATTTAAAACTAATTATAATTCGTAAATAGTCAGACGGATTATATCACGTTCACATTGTCTACGAATATTATTTATGTTCAAGACTTCAGACGTCCAAATAATTTTATAATATTATTAAGTACTTTTTTAATACGCATCGACGACATTGAAATCTATTTCGAAATAAATCATATTACCCAAATGAAGAGTTTATAAACTTTCGAGAATCGTGCATTATTTTATTAACTCAGCATTTTCGACGTTTCAAATAGATTTTAGTTAGTTCAAATAAGAACTCACAGTAAACCGCATACAATTTTTTTGATTTCTTTTTTTTTTTTTTTTTTTTTTATAAATATTATACAAACAAATAATTTTGTAACTGTTTTATTATCTTACTAGAACAAAAAGATTTGTAATTTATAAAATTTTAATTCTAATGCTTTTTTATTTTTTTTTTTATTTTTTTCGTGGGAGGGGTGTGTTATTTTAGTAATAGAGTTTCGTAAGTCTTACACCACATCACTCATTCAAAGAAAATTTAATAATAAGTATATTAACGTTATGTCAAAAGAAAAAGATTCTAGTTTTCATTTACAAATTTATACCCACTTTTGTTAGATATAAAGAATACTTTTTATCTATATAAAATATTATTACTTCTTTTTATAAATTCAATTGAATATTGGCGTACATTGTTTTATATTATTATTGTATAAATCATGATATACCTATCTAGTATTTAGGATGTATATAAAAATTGAACTTGCATATTATATTTGTTAATTATTTCTATTTAATGGATAAAATATGATTGTTATATCGATAATATTAAAAACCTAATACTATTTTATTTTGAATTAAATTTGTATGATACTAGGGACTACAAATATACGATATACTTACAATTAATCAAGTTTATATTATACTTATTATACTTCAATCTCATATTCGTAATATTAAATTACGAAATGCTGATCGGATACCGGAGATGGAAAGTTCTTCTTCTTCGTCTTTTAGGTCCTTGGAGAGATTGCAGTGGGATATAGAATGTTGTATTGTTATTAAGATTTTAAAGGAATAATAAATTAAAACTTTTGAAAAAAAAAAAACGATTCTGAGAGAAGTTTATAAAAAATTGAGAAGAGTAATTTTTAAAATATTTTATATGAAGTTTAAGCAATTTACGGATACGTTTGTATTAAATTTTCAGAACTTAAAACTCGTAATAATAAAAGAAATTATAAAACAAAATAAATAATAATAATTTTTAAAACGTTCAAAGTTTTATATTTAAACTAAATATAATCAATATAACCAAAACGAGATAAAAATTGAAAATTAAATTTATTTAAACATAAACACACATATAAATAATTATCTATACATATATTAAACTCGTACGTTATAAATAAGCAGTCATCATGTCATTTATATACGAATTCTATATGAAATATAATGCCTAATCATCAATAAGTCTAGATTTCTACCACTTATTCTTTTTTTTTCTTCTTTTTTCACGTTTCTTTATAAAATAAAACTATAATATAATATGTTTTTTAGATTCTGAGCGAAGAGAAGATGTATTGTTTTTACAATGATGTGTCTTTTTTTTTTCATATCAATCAATTAGGTACTTTCATTTGTTTTCTCGAGTTATAATATAAATATATAATATACTATAGGTAAAACCATTGATTATAGAATAAACGGATGGATAGCCTTAAGGATCGAGCACCGTTCAGTTCGATCTGAAACTTCAATCTGTCACTTATCGTTTAGTACTTTTAAATGTACATTTAAAATATTTACATACATTTTATGTCATTATCATGTCAAGTCCATTAATTGAGGAAACCATTATTGTTACAATGCATTGTGGTGAAGTATTGGATATATAATATAAATATGAGAAGGGAGATTATAGAGAATATCGTTTTTTCCCGATTTATTGTGTGATGAGAAACATTTTTTTTTAATGTTTTAGAATATCGTCAAAAATTATTTTTGAAATATTAAAAATTTTACATTTTAAAAACAATTACAAACTTCAGAAAAAAATATTCCTATATAATAAATAGTTTAATGTCAAAACTATATTACATCATATCATTCATATGATTTATCAGATATATAAGTAAAACATAATATAATCATCAATCACGTAATACATTCTTAAATAATAATCATTTGGTCAATTTTGGCTGTCGTGGCAAACAGACTGAATTGACATCGTTGCAAAATTAGAGAATTGCAGAACTGAGCAATAATACTGAATATAACTGAACTGAACGGACGCAGTGTGCTCATTTCATTGTTGGTAAAAAATAACTCGTTAATTAACAATGAAAATGGACTTTAATCGCCATAAAAATTATTTTAATAATTTAATAAATACACAATTTTGAATATTCTTAAAAACAATTATTATGAAAACTACATAGAATAAAATTAGATTTCATTCAGCTGAACGTATAAAAAAAAAAAAAAAAAAAAAAAAAATAAGTTTTTTCAACTTTTACACTCTACAGAATAATACATTTTGTTATTAATTCATTATTTTACTTACAATATACCTTATGCTTATACCAATATACCAATATATAACCTTCGATCTAGTTTTGTATACTAGTTGACTGAATGCCAGTGTAGCTTGGTTCTTGCTTCCATAGTCTTGGTGTTCGGAGTCTTGAAGATGTTGACTGGACTACTGCTGGGTCTGGAATGAATAATTTCATCGATCGTTCTCCTTTTATGCTAATTTTTAATATGATGAGCTTCTCTGATTGGTCGTCCAATCACAGATCGTCATTACGTGCTTGGTTGTGTTCGCGCGTGAGCTTCTATGTGTCAACAAACACAATGAACCAGCGATCCGACAAATATTATAGAGGTTTACTAGAAGGTATGATAGAAATATAGACTTCAATCGTAGACGCGCATGCACGAACACAACCAAGCCCATAAGGCCATAATGACGAGCTGTGATTGGACTACCAATCAAAGAAGCTATCGAGAAGCCGTTTTGGTTTACGCTCCGTAAAGTCTCCCTCCGAATTTGTGACCGAATGTTAAGTGATTTCTCTAATTAACCGATGTTGCAAAAATTATTCTAATTGTTCAAATGTAATTTTTTTTCAATATTTGAGGAAATCTTTTCAATATTTAATTTATATTATAATTATTAACATTTCAATTATTGTGAACTGACACGTGCTATGACTACCACTGGGCATCATACACATACATACTACCACGTTGTTGGTATACAATTTTAACTTATAGTCTGGAATATAATATATAATTTTAAAATCATATAGAAACCTAAAGTTCAAGTAAACGTTCAAACAAAATTATATTTTTATACGCTATACGTATACTATATGTGTCTATGTAGTATGTGTACATCGGAGTTTAATGCGCTCGGTGTTGACTTGTTTGTTTTTCACAAAACTGTCTGTTCCATAAATTCTATATTTCATAATATTGTTTATTTAATAATTTATTATTTTAGGTATACGTCGTTGTGGAGTGCATTTTCTATGTACACTATTAAATTATTAAATATTAATAGAGGTATTTCAAATCGCATAATTATATATAATGAACATAGTATATACATATATGTGTTATGATATTTATATACTTAACACCAATATATCATATACAAATGTCAGTACACACTTTACTGTTCATATAAAACTGGAAATAAGGTCAACACTAAGATATTATAAAACTTTACAACATTAATCAAAACTTTTGAAAGAATTTTCTTCTCAGAGTTGAAACGTTGTGCGCACAAGCTGATTATCGTGTAAGGACACGCATAGATAAATTGAACAAATTGGTCATGTTTTATACGCGTGTACTATAAACCCGCCTAACGATATGGGGCATATCACTTTAGAGGGAAATAATTAATTTCGTTTACTATTTGTACTTAGTAATAAGTAGCAAAACACACCTAAAAAGCTAAAACTATAAAACATATACCTATACTTTTATTTTGTGTATAAGTTTGGTACTAATAGGATAGTAACATGGTTATCGAGATAGCTATATACAAAATCAAATTATATTTTTTTTGTGGATTTGGGTGTTTATTTGTACTTGATTATATAAAATGGTTTATTTTTGTGAGTATTGAAACAATAAAACATCCAAAAGATGGAAGAAAAATCATTTTATATTTCAATATTACAATAATGATAAAATATCTACCTTGCTCTAGGTCTAAAATAATGAAATTAACGAGTCGTCACAATAATATGACACACGAAGACTAAAAGTGCCAAAGAGAACCTAAATATTATATATAGCTTTTAAATTAAAGTGCAGAAAATGATATGCTATTTCTAATTGATATACATATTATATAATGTAATATATTAATTTCTAATGGGCTATATTATAATATTGCAATAATAATAATAATAATAATAATAATACAAATATTAACTAGCTTTTTTAGTATACTTAATTTTAATTTATTAATGCCAGTTGTCACTTTTACATTTAAATAAGACAAATTTCAAACATTAATTTTAATAGTCATGATATTAAACACGAATTAGGTATAATTATTATAATATTATTATGTATATTATAATTATTAATATCATACGATTCACGTTAAAATTTTCGATAGAATAAAATAATAGAATTAAATTTATATGTTTACTTTTAATTGTTTAATCGAAAAATAGTTTTTCAGTTTTACACCCATAAAAAATATTCCCGCACATTAAAATTATTGAAATAATTAAATTAATAATTTTTATTATTATTAATTATTACAATAATTAATATTGTTATATTGACCCGAAAAAGGCGTGAACGTGTTTTTGACTTGACGATTATCATATAAATTGCTCGTCGTAATATTTAGCGTGAGCATGGCGTGACAACGATGAAAATGATCAGATCGCATTTTAATTTCGTGGACGTTCGAAATGTCATGTACACGGTACACCGTATGCGTCGGACGTATTTTAGATATTTCCAGTTGGTTTCTTTCAAATTATATGCGAAATATTATTATGAACAATTCAATATTAATATTAAAGCAAGAATATACTCGTGACAATGAAATTGTTTCGTTAATCATGACAATATTAAATTTATATAATCCGCAAACGAATTACGATTATAACACAATAATGTTAAGAAAAATCGTATCTGATAACTTTTCTTTATCTACTGATAAAGTATTACTCATTATATTTTCTTTTTTTTTTTTTGGTTAGTATACGTTGTAAATTTGTAATAATATTATTGTTGAATATGATTGAATTGCATTATTGTTATTTTTATCGTCATTGGTTTACTCAAAAAATATTTCGTATTCTATTTATTCAGAATTATAACTTCGTTAACAGGAAATGCTATTCAAACAATATTTCTCAAAAATATTTGTTTTTTGTACTCGTATTTTTTTATTTTAACTTCTGCCAGTTAATAATGTCAGATTATAATGTTAAATAAAAATGAAAACATAAAATTAACGATAATCTAATTAATAAACAATTATTATTAATTCTTCACTTCATTAGTAATATTTAATTATTTAGAGTATTTATTTTGTACAATATTTTTTTTAAAAAAATAATTTGTATAGTTAACTGCAGTAATGTAATAACGAGTTTTAAATATAAATTTTTGTCTTAGTTTAGTACCGCCACGCCTGAATATTTTATTGTCATACCAAACAACATACAAATGAATAAATTGTAACGTATGTGGTATGTACAATCTATAGAATAAAAAATAACAAAGTATGCCCAAATACTTTTATTACCAAACTTTAAAGTCTAAAACTTTTATTCGTAAAAAAGTCTATTAACTACATAATTTAATTATGTTCTTTTGATCTAACAATAAGTTTATAATGATTTGATACCTAATGTGTTAATAAGTTCTAGTTATATTTTATTCTTAAAATTAATACATCCATCAATAATTTACATATTAATATATTAACAAAAACTTGATTTCACAACTTTTCATCACAGGCACATAACAAATTGATAATAATTAATAAGAAACATGGAGCTTATTATAATATTAATAATAATAATAATATGTGTATTACTGTATTAGTATGATATACCACCACTATTGCCTATTTGTGAAAACTGCGTGTCATATTTCAAAATCAAACCTCGTGCATTTTTAGATTTTGAAGGAAGCGAATAATGTATTGGTTTTACAATGATGTATGTCTTTTTTTTATGTCTGTATAGAGTATATAGACTCTTTTTCTACCAGATATAACGGTTCGATTTTCATGAATAGCATATGTTTCCGGTTAAAAAGTGAACGTAGTTAGTATACTTTATTTAGGTCATTTCTCGAATTTATCAAAATTGAGCGATAGGAAAAACAACGAATTTTTCACGAAAACTGAAATTTTGACGTACCCGATCGATTTCAGTATTTTACCATAACTCGGGCAATATTGAACTTACAGATCTGAACATTTTATTGCTTGTTCACATTATAATAATGCTACTTTAAATAAGTGATAACATTTTGGAACCGTTGCGTCAATTTTTCGTGAACGTATATGGAACATTGAAAATTTCCTAAAATTCATATTTTTATCTCTATAATTTTAATATAAACGGAAATTTTGAGATTTAGGATTTGAAAATTGTATTGTAGTATCTTCACACACATTGCTGGACGCGTTACCTACCAAAATATTAGAAGAATCCCAATAGTCTCGATATTTTTTTATAGCTATAATAATAATATTAGTCTGCGGCGGGTTCCAATAAGTGTAATATATAATATTCTTTTATATTTCTCTTGGTTTTTCTCTCCACTTGCAGTGTTTACCCTAGGTAAACCCTTAGGCGCTTGACTAATTTCTCCCCGAGTCCGCAGCAAAGAGGCGCGCACAATCATTTACTTCTTGTTTTTATACACTCGTGTCGACCGTCGTACAGACTGCTCGTGGGTGGTCTAACATACAACCCTATTTTATTATTTTATACTCAAGTTACGAGTGGAACCCTCATCGAAAGCAGTTACAAATATATAACATAATATAATATATATAGTGTGTCTGTGTGTACCGTATCATAGTGCCCGAAGCGTTTGTATATCCTCATACGAATACGTATACTACTGCACCGACGTGAAAATGTTATACACACTGCATAATATGTACGAGTATTGTACGATGGTCGCCGCGATACAGTTTCACTCTGTATGCGATCCACTACCGTTACCTTGGTATATATCGTTTATCACGACCAACGTATCGAAATTAATCACACAAATAGTCCGTCGCCACCAGTGCGGATATATTGTTATGATTTATCGCATGTATTTGTACATATTATATTATTATCGTGCTATTAATTTATATTATTATTATTACTATTATTACGATTTTATATCATTATACCGGGTATATAATAATATCATTGTTACCTACGTTTCAATAATTCGTGAATCAATCTATCTTCTAATAATTGTAATTTGACATTTTTGTAAGTACACATAACGTGTGTAATGTTGTATAATATAAATTAATATAACGACTACGTAAATAAAGAAAAGAACCGTCTCACGAGTTCGTCGCTCGTTCATATTTGAACTACGGTCGTGGGCGGAAAACGCGCGTGTATTTTTTCTTCTTCAAATTCCTGTACCGGACGGTTGAGCGACACGTGTTCGAGGAGTGTATAACTATTTTATATTATTATTATCTTTGACGAGGTGGTCTATTAGACATTTTTTCGTATCCGCACGAGTTCCTACAGTGTGTATTTTGGAATATTTTTCAATCCGTTATTGTTTTTTATCGTGTTACGATCCCCCGACCAGATTTTGTTTATATTTAAAATAACGATGCACGTCATGAGCGGCGTTTCGACGTAACGATAATAATATAAACGATTTTTTTTTCTTTCTTACGCCGTCTCGGAACGATCTCATATAGATTTAAAACATATATATTTTATTACTGTGATTTTTCGTTTGTAAACGACCTTTCTAACGAGGTCATTTTATACTAACGTCATCTTTTTCTTCGTCGTTTTCTTTTTTTTTTTTTAATAGCTTTAAGACTTGTAATTAAAATCACGACTTCGTCTTCGGTTAGCATAATAATATTATGTTTATATATTCGTAGTAGGCACTAGGTAATAATTTACTGGAAGTTTTAATATAAACCTCAAATCTCAATGTAAAATTTCCCGTATTGGTGTTTATAAAATATAACTGCGATTCTTTATATTAAACGGTGAACTTATATTTAACTATTATAATAAATAATATGATGTCGTATATTATTATGGTTGGACAAAAGAACGCCAGCAGTATCTAAAACCGATCGAAAGAGATAATATCATTACGTATGTTTCCTCCCCTTTCCGTTTTGATGTTGTTACCCATTTTATTCCGCAGAAATGGTATACGGTATAGGTATACGCGGTATATGTTGGTTAGCTATACGCGTGTTACCTGTACGTTTCTAAAAACCGCAATAATTATTTTCGTCTGCAGGTATATCTACTATACTTTTTGTTGGCCGTACACTCGTCTCGTTCGCACTACGATTCAGTGAACGAAAGCGTTATTTATTTATTTTTTATTATTATTATTTTTTTTTTTTTATTCTGTATAATACTCGTAATATTAATAATATTATCATCGCGGAGCTGTTATTGTTTACCAGCGTACAATGACTGTTGTTAGAGCCAGCTGGTTGATAATCGGACGGCGAGCACAGTTTAGGACGGAAACGTATACCACAATAATAATAAATATAATATTATGATCGAGTGTGCCGGCGAGGGGAGGGAGCGACAGTTGTAAGTTTTAAATCGAAAATTCGTAAATAAAAAAAAAAAAACAATAATAGTAAATATAATAAATAATAAAAAGATCACGATTCGTCTGTTTGGACTCACGTTATTGTTTGCCATATTATTATAATAGTAAAATGGGCGGCGTAGTCGATCTTATCGTTATCGTCGCAATCCCTGCAAATTTCTCATATAAAATTCTAAGTCGTTTAACGTTTTCGTAATAAACACGCAATATTATACGCATTTTCACTATACGAGACGGATGAAAATTATTATTTTATATATGTAGGTATAATAATAATTTAAATATTTACAGACATTATTCTAATATCAAAAACTGTACTTTGAAGTTCGAAACCATAACATTTATTAGTAATTAAAATAAGAAAAATATCGAATTTTTTTTTTAGTTTTAGTTTTCCATCGTTCCGTGTGGTCGAGAGGAGAAAAGTTAGTTTATAAAGCATTAAAATATTTTTTAAACACATATTCAATAAAAAATGTAAAGAAATAAAAGTTAGGAAAGTGATAAAAATATATGTTTATTTTTATCTCGTACGTACCATATAAGTTATCATTTCTTAAGTATAATATACATTTGTTGATTAAAATTATCTATTACATATTTACATAGGTTTTGTTTTCGTAATATTATTATAATCGATTCCCCTACAATTTTATCTCTAATTTATTTCAGATCCTCTTCCCGCCTCTACTCGTTTTTCTATTATTCTTATATCCCTTTTCTTATTCCTCGACCTATTCTAATTATCTTAATGATTCTCCTCTTATCCGTTTCACAAGAACATCCAATGTCGATTCTACCATTTTACTTTAATTAATTAACTGCAATATTCGTATATTTACGTTACAGTATTATCAAAATTTTGTGATTTTTCATATGTAGGTATATTTTGAGATCGACTCGCGGTAAATAAAATAAAAATAAATAAATATCAATGGCGAACGAGTTTTAATAGAATAATTCTATAAAAATAAAGGTAGAATAAAGAAACTTAGTCATCAAAGTTTTTCGATCGAGATAATTAGTTCTCAAACTAACTTCGGAAACAATTGCAACTGCAAGTTATTGAAAGTGCTGTATTTGCTTTACATAAGTTTATAATTTCATAATTATTAAGTTTAAAATATTTCATTTTTCGTATTTAATAACAAATATTTATTTTGAGGTTCGTCCGTATAATTTCCAAACGTGACCGTTATTATTAATTAATTAAACGTTATTTGATTAAAGTTCACGGTCGTATATCGTCTAGAAAGTTATTATTGGAGCAAATATTATTATTTAACTGTTACTTACATTTTTCGTAGCGTACAAAAAAATATTAAAATTATATTTTTTATTTGATTTTCGAAAAATAAATTTAACGAATTTAATAAATAGATAGGTTAGGCCATACGATGGGTTTCGGATATTATTAAAATGGAAATGGATTTTTTTTTCTTAGCCATCACAAGAACTATACACACAACGTATTTATTAATTAATTCAACATATAATATAAATAATTTATTTCAATTTTTCATTTTATTCTTTTGTATTGCAGAAATTATTCGTGTATATATTTTACGTGTATACCTACCTCTACGTAATATTGGAATCGTCTGAAAACAGACGCATTTCGTTTTGGATCGTAAAAAACAAACGGTTCGGCTGCCACAAACAGCGCAGCAGTGTTCTGAGAAGCGTTAAATTAACATTTATAGGTGCAATGGACCGGAAGAATTTCGTGGTAACAATTTGGACGGGTAAGATCTTAAACTATTTTTATGTATAATATATACGTAGATATATTTATAAAACACATGTTTTCCGATCACTTTGTGCGCGTATTATTATTACAGACATTTAAATTATTTATGATTTACGGACGGTTTTATATTATACAGCGGTGCACGCGAAGATTACCCGTCTCGAGATCGCACCTCGCAGCTGGTTACCGCGGCTCACCGTATACCTACGCGTCGTGTTCCTGAGGATGATTTTGCTTGTCTTGCAGATGATACATAGAACTCCGGTTTACCATATAATATTATAATGACATATTATATATAGTATTATACATTACAATTTTTAATTTTAAGTGACGACGTCGATCGAATAACATAAAAAATTTAAACATTATAATGTGTAATAGTATTGCCATTATTATATTATTATCTCATACTTATATAAATTATTAAATAAAATTATAATATACACGTTGAGGATTGGACACAAATAAAATTTATGTATTTTCCTCGTTCATTAAATCATTTTTTATTTTTTTTATTTTGACATTTCAATAAATGAGTATACTTATGATACGTACTAATATAAAAGTAACATTATTATTTATATTAATAAATGATAATTAAAATATTAGAGAAAAATTTATTACGTATTATGATGAATAGGTACATAAATTTATACATTATTTTGCCGACCTCCGACACAGAATATATATATAAATACCTAGATAAAAAGTCGTTTATAAAATACCCTACGAGTATAACTTAATTATTATATTTACATTGCATTTTATTGGTACATTGACACTGCATAGAATGTTATTAAATATTTTTTTATGACTAAATAATAACTGATATTTTAATATTTTTGGACAACCATAGGTATGTGCATTCGAACTTTGTATTTTTTGAATTATTGGTGTTTATTTCACTGCGATAGAGTTAAAATTAGCATATTTTAACAATTTGTAAATGTTGAAAAACATATGAATATTAAATATAATATATATGTTATATTTACCTACCTACATGAATTTTATAATAAAAATAATTTTAAATTAATTTTTAGTTCACCAAGTTTAAAATGGTTTTTTTGAAAATAATTAGGTATATACATGAATATATAATCATACGAGGAACAATCACTTTACCTGCGAGTGCAATCATTTGTGATTGGTCTTCTTTCACTATATATACAAGGAAAATTAATGTACATATTATATCTTAAGTTCCAAAGCCAATATATTATATGTATAAGTAATTTTAAACATCGAAAATAACAAAATTACATACATATAAATTTTATACTTGCATACTGTCTATAAATAATAGTATAATATGCATATTATTATTATATATTACATATACTCCTATTTATTTTAGTATTCAAATTTGTAAAGACGTAATAGCATACCTATTACTTATCTGTTTTTGGACATCGCTGGATGCCGATTTAAAATAAAACACGTGTATTATTCTTAAACTCGGTATGATTTTAATTTTTAAGTAAGTTTGTAAAAATGTATTTTAAGAAGTATAATATGTATTATAAAATTCAATTTTTCTTTTCAGAAAATGATAGTGATAAAAATTAATTTATTGATATGTGACAGCTATATTATAGGACTATAGGTAATAGGTATATCGTATATGTGTTTTATTGGGCGTTTTTGGTAGAAACAAGTAAAAACATTAATTGTTACGAGTTGATGAGTATTATTACAATAATGTTGATCTCTGTCGCTTAAAAATAATGACGATTAAAAAGAATGACAATATTTCGACAAAGATGGACCGATGTGAAAATGTTATTGAAAGTGTCTTCCGTGTGCACGTTTAAAAGATCGTCGACCAAATAATAGGTATAGCGTATAGGTACCTAAAAAGTTCGTTCTGATTTTTTTCTCCACACTAAATAGCCAAAACGATAATCATAAGTATTAAATAATAATGTAAGGTTATATTTTATGGAGTTCCTAGTTTCCACCAACATCCGTCGGGTATTTTATACAATATTATAATAAAATACACACATCGTATATAATATGATCGTATACTATAATAACAAATATATTATGTAATATATGAGAACGCACGCCAAAGTGATTATCGAGGCGGCATCGTCATGTGTACTTATGAATTATATTTAACTATTTAAGTATCGTTATTATTATTATTTATTATTATTATTATTATTATTATTATTATTTTATATATATATATATATTATATATTATGCGCCGTTTGAATAATTATTATTACCTCGTTGTTTTCCAAAATGCGAGAGTAAGGCGAAGAGGAAGATTTACTAATGGGGGAGGTTATGCGTATACGCGTATATTATACTTGTGAGTACATAATATAATATAATATACGCCGATGATCGCGGTTTTAACCGTATACCTATATTCTATATATATATATAAATAAATGGGAGATAATACACATAATATTATATGTGTACATTAATATATAGAGACGAGACGCACACGAGAGACTTGATGGAAGATCGTATAATATTAATATTATAATAATATAAACCACTGCGCTTCTAATTCGGCATCAAACACAGTCGCGAGTCCTATTAGAGCTATACATGGGCGTAAATATAATACAATAATAATATATAATACGTATATATATATACATACACACGAATGATATATCGTATATTATATAATATTATTATGTATAAATCGTATAATACGCGTCTGATGGTGGGTAACTGGGTACCCCTCGAGTCGACCGGCAACCAGCAACCAGTTGTACGTATATACTCGTATAATATTACGGTTATAGACGTCTGGTATGTGCGGTATGCGGTTGTGTATGTGTGCGTCGTGCGTTCGGAACACCTTATAATTAGGACGGGATCCGACCGTCTTGGTCTGTGTATATTATATATATATATATTGTGATCATCTCTTCGTCTTGGTCGGGATGTTTACAAAAATAATATACTTGTACTCCCAGTCGTCCTTTTGGGGTTTCTATTTTCGGGGTTTCACCAGACGGTCTCCGTCGCGGTAAAATATAATAATAAATAATATATTACGTGTACAGTAAGATATATTATTATATTATTATATACACTAAACGCGGGCGCGGCACAATGATATTCTTAGTGGGGTGACTGCATGGGTTAGGTACCTGCTATATATATATATATATAGGTACTACGACGAGTATATAGTGTACAGGGTGTGAAAAGTGTTTAGAATCATATATAACTTATATTGTAAGGTGTAACTCTCGAGACCGAAAAAAGTGTATGTATAATCGTTGTCTAATGGATTAATAGATAACGCGTTATAATATGCAATGTTCAGAATAATGCGGTGAAGCAATATAGTGTTTTTTAACCTACCTTAGAGAATAGAAACGTTTTATATGAACACCCTATACGTGCACGGTAGAAGACGAAAGATTCATCTGGCCCATGTCGCGTTAAAAGGTCCGACGAAAATATTCCATTACGATATTTAGTTAAGCCGCCACCACCGCAGTCGAAACAGAGACGAAATTATGTTTACTATATTTATCGAACGTAAACACAATGATAAAAATCTTAAAAACAAACAACAAACAGATCACTAACCACACGTCGAAAAAATTAAATACTTTCTTTCACCACAGTCTCATGTAATCAAACATCAACGGTTTTGTTTTTTTTTTTTTTTTATAGAAACAAAAGTTTCATTTTACACCTTATATTTATAAGGTATACACCTTCTTTTATATTTTTAAATTTCATTGTATACAATCAAATAATAATTGAAATATTAACTTAGTAGGTAGTTTATTGTTTAAACTATAGTTTACTTTTACTAGTTTAAACTTAGTAGTTTACCATACGAAAAATAATATTACTTAGGATTTTATATAGGTATATTCTATACTTACGTAATTTAAGTAAAAATAATACATTTTATTTAACATTTCTGGATTTAAATTTAAATTGTATTCAGGTATATATTTAATATTTTTTTTCGTTTAAATATTTGACAAGATCTGAAATTCACCCCAGAATTTTCATCCTCCAGGAATTCTTTATTCGGATCTACGTTCCAACTGCACATAAACATAATAATGTTTATATATTCTATGAATATATTATATAAAATATATATATATTTCATGTTTACAAATAATTATTAAGTGATTTTATTTAAACTTATTTTTTTTATATTTCTAAAAGTATACAAACATTCGTTCACATATATAAGTACATAATATTAATATAATTGTATATGCTATCAATAATTTGAAAAATTTGGGATAACGGAAAAGGTTTAAATTTGTTACGCCAAACATCGAATTATATTTTTTATGATTATTATTTTCCATCGTGCGAATATTATAACGATCGTATAATAGCCAATTAAATAACTCGAAGTTTTACCATCTGACAGGAGAAAATGTACGATATATAATTTCCTCTCGTGAATTGTGAAAACGAAAAAGCGTTAGTAGCCAAAATATAATGTAAAATCGGTGTTTTGTCTCGCGTATTTCAGTGTGGTCAAAACTCATTCTCTTACATTTAATATACGATAGTAACTAAAGCTTGGTATCGTTTTGGTTGTGAGCGCTCAGAAGTACGCATTTCAAAAAATAAACCGTGTTCAAAATCGATTTTTCTGTTTTCATAAACGGAACACACCCGTTGATACAAAAACAATGTTTTTTTTTAAAAAAATATGTGTATACAATTGAATAATGTAAATTTAAATATAATATGCGTAAGTATTTTATTATTATAATATGCATTTACGGTAAAAATGCCAACGAAAATATGAAAAAATAATAAATCAACATAATTGGAAATATATAAATTTTATCGACGGCGGTCGTATAATTTTTTATCAATTCTCAATTTCCTCTTGTGTATAATTGATAATACAGGTACGATATATCATAATATATTATCAAATTTTAATATTGTATTGTGAACTGCTCATAACCTATTTTTGTTTTTGTTTTATGCAATTTGTTTATGCTGTTTAGAGACAAAGACAATATTTTTATTTTATACAACAGACCGTTGGAAATTCGAGATTTTAGTTGGGGCGCTCGCACACGCATAAGGCATAATACAAGTAAAACTAAAAACTGTCCAGGACGACGATGAGTAGAAGGACGTTGATATAAGGCAGGTATAATATGTATAATTAATAAATAAATAATTGCTCTTTAGCTCCGCAGCGGGTTGTCCTTTATAATTATAATATTCTACCTTATTATTATTAGATATGTGTGTACGATTAGTTATTTACGTACGTTATACGGACTAAATAGATATAGCCTATAATAATAATAATACGTATAAACGTATGAGATTTTACTTTCTGAGATCAGAGATTTTAATACGCGCATCACACGAAATATTAAATTATACTATAATAATATACTCACTACTGTGTACTGTTAAAACTAGAAAATATTTTATTTTTTATAACGTTGACCTTGATATACGTAAGTACTGAAACATCTGTCCCCGTCGTATATTTCGGTATGTTTTTGTTGAACCCACGTGTTTCACTTTATATATTTTATAAATTATAAAATGTCTCGATGCACGTTAAATAATAATATAATAATTAGACAGTCGACATCCTATCGTATCATGTGTTGCGCAGTCTTGCAAAAACAATTAATGTAAACCATATGTAAACGGGTCAGTGCGTGTTCCATATCATTAGAGGGATGAATTATTCAACGCGTTTAACTATGTACAAATACGTATCACACATATTTATAATATATTATAGGTACCTACTATATTATTTATTATTGTATAAATATTGTAAACGTACTTGTACACGACTGGCCTGTGAATTTTAAAAATTTGTTTATTACGATTGTTTTTTTTTTCTTCAATTTATTGTCATCTAAAACGGATAAACACACGACGTTATATCGCAACAGCTCTGTATACATAGGTGCCCGCAGAAATTTTCCTAGGGGGGGCAAGCTTTTAAAATATAAAAGATGAGTGTATAGTACATATATTATTTATATTCAAATTGGATTTAAAAAAATAACCAAGTCATTTATTATACATTTTTTTTTTAATATTTAATTAATTTAATAAATATAGTCATGAACTCATAATATAGATGATTTAGAATAGGTAGGTACAAATATATTAACATTATATAAATTTTATTTTACTGTTCAAAAAGAAATTGTAATCGTCTGAATCTCTTCCAAAACGATCAATAACTTCACCATAAAAATTAGGTATCACTTATTAATTTATTTACAATAGATTTGTGTATATTCATCAATTCATCATACATAGATCATCAAGTCTTGTGTCGTTCATTTTTGAGCGCAGCCATGTTTTACCCTTCGCATTGTGCTGAAGGATCGCTCGACAGTGCAAGTAGTTGCAGAAATAGTAAGACTTATACTAATTGCTGAGAATATTGATGGATAAAATAATTCCTAAATCCATATTTTTAATATGTATATTTATTTAATTAATGTAAATAGAAATTGTAATTTGTATAAATAATACATTTATTATAAAATGATTAAAAACTATTAATATATACACACAAATTATTTTGTAATTTGGCGCCCCCCGACCAAAACTTCCGGGGCAAGTTCGCCCCCCCCCCTAGATCCGGCCCTGCATATAGGTATAAAAATATACCTAGGTAAACAATATACAATTTAATGTCAAAATCCAAGTGGAGGCAAATGCCCTGTCTTGCCCCCCCTCCGGGCGCCTATGTCTGTATATAATACACTTAGAATAACAATTTCGATACTTGAATGACCGAATTTAATCACGATGAAAAATGACCAACGCCCTAATTGTATAATGTTATAATTAAAAACTTATTGCATACGATTAGCTATTATACATCTGTTAAAATTGTACGATGAAATTATATGTTGTATTTTAACACATATACGTATATAGTTTTTAATTATTTAAATTACACGCTATCATTTTTTTTTTTTTAGTATACATTTTATTTACATCTTTATAATATTGTATAATTACAGATTAACGATTATATGCCGCCGAAAAATTACCAGGTGGTTGCTTATCCGGGAAGTAGAAAGTATAACTAACGGAAACTATCGTATAGGTTTGTGTACATCATTGTATCTATATATTATGTCTATATTATATCCTATACCTACCTATTATAAACGACAAAACACTAAAACGAGCGATAATTTTTTTTTTTGTTATAGAATATAGACCACACTTATATTAAATTTAAACAAAAACCATGATGGTTTGTTTGAAAAATTTAAGAATTCAGTAAAAAAAATTTATATTTATACAAAATAACAACTAACGATTTAATTTCAAATGAACAATTTCGCTTATTTTCCTTT
Source organism: Tetraneura akinire (assembly GCA_021307375.1). Lineage (NCBI taxonomy): Eukaryota > Metazoa > Arthropoda > Insecta > Hemiptera > Aphididae > Tetraneura > Tetraneura akinire. The sequence goes on along the minus strand of JAIUCT010000014.1, from coordinate 611,684 downwards.
TGCAAAAAAATTGTTTCTACTATTCTGATTACAATCTTAGCCAATCTATAATAGTTTAAGGGTCTATAATACCCTGACTGAAAATGAACTTCATTATAATCAAAGGACCAAGTGGCAAGTATTATAATAATAATACTACATTTTTTGTTGCAAAATACTTTTATTTATTTATAATTCACTTTTCGAAGAAAAGTGGATTATAAATATAATATCGTGGAATTCAAGTGCTTGAACTTTTTATTTTAACGTAAATAATGCGCTTGTGTGTGAGCTAACGTCATCACGTCAATAATTTTATTGTGTATTATATTATATAAAAAAATAATATAAATTTGTAATCAATACCAAAAATTGAGTATTGAATTGAATAAATATATTTTTATTTGAATTGTGCAGTGAAATGTTCTTCAGCACACAACGGTGATATAAATGTGTGAAATAATTTCTAAGACACCACGATAATATTATTAATTATTATATCAATAAAAATAATAATTAAGTACTATAAAAAATATGTATAGTCATAAAAATCCGATATATAGGTACGTGAATAATAATCTTATGAAATCTTAATAGTACGTATATAGTAGTAGTTGTAAACCTAAAATTACACAAGAGAAATGGATTGTATTCCATTATTTTATTCGCATTTAATCTTTATTTTTACTTATAATATTTCACAATATAACAAAATATTCTGTAGTTGTGTCATCGATAGAAGCTATACAAAATTCAATAGAAAATGCGAAAATCCATCGAAATATTTATCGTTTAATAAACGTATATTTAGATAGGTAGTCGACAGTCGTCATAATAGGATTCATTTTACCATCATGGAAAAACACCTAGAGAGGAACCAATAACCAAAGTGTAAAATACTATAAAAAGAACATCACAGGAATAAATATTATAATACACGTATTGAGTAGTAAAACTATCAGTCTAAAGGTGAACGATCAATCGAAAAAGAATAAGTAAAACGCTAAAAGCAGTCAATGGGAAGTGTCTTGTATAATTTGAAAGATTGACGATGAAAGAGATTCTTCAATTCTTCATATAAGGGATTTGTGTTGGATTGGCAATGTATTTGATATAATATGCGACACGAATACAGTAAATGCGTTTTATCTTGAGATAAAGGCAAATGTTGTCGACTAAAATTACACGTAACTGATGTAAAGTTATTTTGCTTTGAATAGATTTTTCATTCAATATCATATACGTTATTATATTGTGTAGTATATGATATATTATAATAATGTGTGTACAGAGTATGTATGTTATTAAAATGACCTAGAAAATTATTTGACGAACACGAACTAGCTACATGCGATATTTGTCGTATACGATATATAAAGTAATAATATAAACATATAATATCGTTTTAATAATTATTAGAAATTTTATAACTAAATTTATTAAATAAATAAATTTGAAATTGTTATTTGGAATTTTTAGGCAAGTATTAATATAATAAATTAATAAATATATTAATTTCATCGATTAGGTTAGCTGTATCATTTTATCAAACATTATACGCGAAAGTGAAACGACATATAGTATATTATAATATGAAATTTTTTAAATTTATATATTACTTTAGGAGTTATAATAAGAGGTATATATAGTATACAGTGTGATTTAAAACGATGAATATTCTGCAGCTGTTAGACAGCGTGTTGACGCATGTATTCTTATACTTTATACACAATATATAAATATGTATCATATATTATTATAATACAGCTATAGTCTTCCGGTAGTGTATTTTAAATAATATATTTTCATTATTACGAACACCACGATTATATAATATTACTCGTATATACTGTACGCGATTCTAGATCGCAATTCCGGATAAAAACGCGTACTTATATAATATAATATGACGTTTCAATGGTTCGGGTGAATTGTATATAGTATACATAATAATAATATATACGAATATAGGTGTGCTATAATATTATACTTAAAACATACTAATATTATAATAGTGTATTGTGAATATATCTTATATTATAATAATATTATAATATACGAGTACCACGGTATATTGGTATATACCAATGTACCGTACTCGCGTATATTCGGGTTATCATTTAGATCTAGGATCGATATAATAATATAATATAATATGATGCTCGCGGATCGTCATCGTCAGTTATTCGTGTCCAGGGACTGCGCAGCTGTACAACGCGGGGTTGAATTTCTCGGGGAAGTATAATAATAATAATAATTTAATATTATAATATATAATACGACGATTCGACTCTCCGCTCGCTCATTATATACGTAATATCAATAATATATACGATGACTAGATAACGACGCGGGTACACACGGCGATAACGCCGAGGTACATACACGCGAGTTTGTTTGGGGAGAGGAGAGAAAAAAATGGGTGAAATTGAGTGTGACAGCGGAGGGAGGGTCGTGTATATAAAAACAGTATTTTATGAAGTGGAAAACAAACCAAAATTTAACCTTATGAAAAAAAAAAGAAAAAATAAAAAAGGTACGCACGACTATTAAGTCAACGACGAATCAGCTGCTCGTCGAAACGTACGTGTTTTTTTCGATTTATTCTTTTTATTATTGCGTTTATGATGGCAAATTCCTCGTCTGGAGCGCGCGTGTGCTTTAATATACACGTATACACTACAATATAATATATTTATATATGCACAGGGTAAACACATAGAAAGTTAGAGGCCTCAGAAGCAAAAATCGTGGGAATATCGCGTACGTTTCAATTTTGTGACGTGAAATTTCAATCACCCTGTACAATATAATATAATATTATATACGGATTCAGGTAAACATAAATATATTATATAGCATAATAAAATATATCGTGTAATAGAGGCGTGTTCGAAATCGTGGCGAGTCAAGGGTAGTATTCGTGTAATATAATAAATATATAGAGAAGTAAAAAAAAAACGAACGTTCTTAACGCCGCCGTGTCCCTAACCCATAATAATACCGTCGTCGTCGGATAAAAAGAAAGAAAACGTCGATTTGGGGTCGGTCCGAACCGGATATATGCGTCTGGTTCTCATGTAGGTATTTATAAAACTAAACGCGTAATATTGGTACATACCTACAGCAATATTATGTATTATATAAATACGTCTTATACGACCACGGTATAGATTAGATCAAAATACGCGAATATTCCGCACGTTTAATCCCTTTGAACGTAATAATATTTATACATTATACCCATATGAATATAATATTGTTGGAAATTATATACAGCATATAATCTCCATTTGTATAGATATAGAAGAATATTTCAATTTAGTTCTCACATAATATTATACACTTTATATTATGATAGAATATAATTATGTACCTATACGATACACGGGCGTATTCGTCACGGTTTTTGTCATAAAATTTTATCGAATAATTATACGAGTATAATACATTAAGTTTTATACCTGTCCGAAATAGCTGTATATAATAAAATACCAATGTTACAGCAACAGCGGTCATGGGTGAACGCAAAGACTTTCCGGCACATTTTTTCCACTCCCTGTAAAAACATAATATATAAGTACATCAACTTTTTTATTCGTAAAATTACGTTTTATTTTTAATTCATACGTTATAATTTATTGTTAGCATTCAAAAAGGATTTTTTACAAATAAAAATTTATCCCATAATACGTATAGTTATTATATCTGCGAAGAGATCTTCGAAAAGTCCTTTTCATATTATCTATAGGCCTTGGGCATTTTTTTACTGGAGCGTATTATAGCTTTACATAATATTATATGAGTAATAGGCGTAAAATTAAAAATATGTTGTATAATTTAATGCACTTTTTATTGCAATACAATAATTATTATAAAAGATAATATTTTTACAATAGGCAATTGTATTAATTGTATTATTAATAAATATTAATTGTTCATCATAAATGGATACTTATTTTTTTTTATGTGATAATTAATATCAAAACATTGGAAACTAAATAAAAAAAATAATATTTGGAAGCACAAAAGTTAATAAATCGACGTGACTATATGAAAATTAATTAATTTGAAATTTAAGAATTTAAGAATTGAAATTATTTGAACACATTAGTAAATTAAAATTTAAACATTACACGAGTTATTTTATTATTTATTATACGGAGAGACGCGAGAAAATAATATATTCATATTTTTTAAAAAAACGCAATAAACATACATAATATGCTCATTTTCTTTGTTGTATTATCATTCGTGATAATAAAATTTTAAGAGATAGTATAATGTACCTATATAAATTGTTTAATTTTTTTTTTATATAATGTTGATAAATTGTATGGCTGTATACACATTTCGCATTGAAGGAATGGACTGAAGTATAAATAAATAAATACATCACTCGTATTATGTATACCTCTATATTAGTTTTTTGGTACAATTATAATCGTATATATTATGATATAATAATATTATTTTATAAATGTTTATTATTTAACTTAATATAATAATTTAATAAAAAAAAGATTCTTCGAAATTTTGTTTCGTCGGAAATCTTTAATATAATATAATATCCTATATTTAATATTATAATATACTTTTAATACTTAAGGAATATATTTTTTTTTTTTACAATCTACCATTAGTGGAATTGAAATTTTAAGGGTGTACTTGTATTAAAGAAAAAATCAAGTTTGTGACTAAGAAAGTAATTTTGCTAATAATTATATTCAAAATAAAATTTTTTCTCGTTTTCGTGTTTGCTAATCGCGTGGTGACCAAAAATAGCTCGCTGAGTACAATGTAGAAAAAATATAAATGGCGTGACACGAAAACAATTTTCTAGTTTTCTATTTAAATAATTTAATGTTGTGTAAGTATACTGTAAATCAGGTCAAATTTTGAAACATTTTATAGCGCAAATTTTTATATAAAATAATTTATTTGCATTTATATATCGATCGACTTGTGCTTTGTACTTACATTATTATAGAGATATATACGAGTACCGGAGTACATACATACAATTTATTATATAAATTATTAAAGTGGCGTATTCAGAATTTTTTTTTTAATTTAATTTAAATTTAATTATTTTTTAATTTTGTTTCTTATTATTAATAGTTTACAATGCTAATTATAGAAATTAAAATATGTAAATGTTCTTTTTTAAAACTTTTTTGTTTTGATATTTTTGAGAGTTTATCTACGGCGTCATTGATATCTACGTTAATATCACGATGAATATTTAGTAAGGATATAAACGACCATTAAAACGTGTATTTGTCCAGAAGAATTTCTCAAATATCTTTTCGAACAACGGTGCGTCGAAAATGATCGTTTTCCTGTGACAGTATAGACACTATAAGTGTTATGAATATTTAAAGAAGTTTGGACATTATAATAAATACATTGGAAATTGGAAGATATCTGATAAGTATATAAGATTCCCTAAATAGTTATTTATATGATGAATAGTGCAAATATTGTCGTGCAGTTAAATAGATTTAAACTAAAGGAGTTTCGGGGAATAAAATTTATTATCCGAAAATGATTTTATTCCACAACAAAAGTCAATAATAATCAACAATACACATTAGTTCAGTAAATACATCATTCAGTAGTATCATTGTTTTATTAATATAATAAATTATTTTAAATTGTTCTATTTTATTCGTACATACCTATTATGTTATATTGATAATTTTCTTTAAACGTATTGACTATATATCTAACAATTTTCATGGCAAGGGATTACAACCCCTTAGCTTTGGATACGCCACTGAATTATTATGAATTAACGATGTAAATTACTTGTGTAATGTTATATTTGTAAAAGTTATTACTAAAATTTCATACGAAATGGCAAATATTTTGAAATATTTTTTTTTAGTCGCCGTTTATAACAGCATAAATGCCCAATAGAAATATTAATATCATTTTACACTGATACTATATGTATATATTTTGTATAAAATGATTATACGTATTACGTATAAACGAATTATAAATTAACACGTTAAACTTTAATTTAATTATAATTTATAATTAATTATTAATTTTCCAGCGTTCAATGTTCATCTAGTTGATAATATTATGATTCGTAAAATAATAAATGAATAAAATTTCGACAAATTTCTACGAATACCGCATAAAATATGTATATAAAATTTTAAATCAATACTTATAAATTACAATACTTTTTTTATGTAATGAAATTGATATAGGTTTCGAAAAACATTGCAAGAGAGTAATACAAAATATTTTTATATTAGCTATTAATTATCGTGTGCGACAATTATTATTAGTCACGAAGGATGGGAGAATTCAATTCAAGAAAAACAGCCGAATGGCGTGCTAATAAAAGCGACGCACGCGAAATTAAACTGAAAATTACAGGGATGTAATTATAATTGAAGATGGAACGAATATCTGTACAAATCGGTTTTATCGCACACTCATCCGACGATATAATAATATTCTAATGCAATATACTTCAAAATATTGCACTAAAGACGTAGTCATTGTTTGTGTTAATCGTATATTATGCGTTCCTATAAGCACGTCATTTCCATAATAATTAATAATAACATTGATTTAACTGAAACCTGAAAGGTATAAATTGCGTTAAAATCGTACATTAATTTATCCCCATAATTAATATAAAACCAATTTTTTTTTTACAAAAATTCATCATTCAAGAATATCGTTTTCGCAATATTTATTGACGGAGGAAACTATTACCTGTAAATTATAAGTAAGTTATAAGATGATATGGGCCTATACAATTTTATCGACGAGTCAGTCGAATTCAATAAAAATTATCCAATTTTTTATTATACTCGTATTATATTATGTTTTTATTTATTGTTCTAACTTCTTGCAGCAACTCAAGGTTTTAAAATAATAATGCTAATGCATCGGTTTATGTTTTCATCTTTGTATATTTTATTGTGACTGATGTCTGCAGGTTGGAAGAAAATTGTTTTATTTTTAATATAGGAAAATCATTTCTATTTACTCTGAAGTCGAAAATTTGTTTTATGTCCATTTATTTTTCGTTATTTTGACGTTTAAATTAAAAGAAAGATTCTAACCCCGTACGTGTGCATATATAGTATTAATATTTATAATATAATATAAAATTTCATTTTAACGTATAATATATACATATCTCGCGATTCTTCGGTAAACCAAAATTGTAATACGACCCGATTTGAAAAATGGTTACCAAGGTTACCGGACCCTATTTTTATACTTTTTTTTTTTATTATTATTTTTATTATTCAATTATTAACCGTCCTTAATAGGTGTTTCGGGAATAAACAAATTACTGTACGGGATTTTCATGCGAAGAGAAAAAGGAACCGTCGACGCGCTGCGTGGGGTAATGTGATCGGGGGAAACCTTTCTGGGAAAGGGTTAGAGTTTATGATTGTTAATTTTATTAGTTTGCGGAAGTGGCACATGTATAGGTATATACAAATAATACGCAGTAGTGATTTGAAAGGAAATTCGCAAGATTGATTTTTGAAAAAAAAATCTTTACTAAAATTCCATAATTACGAATTGCGATTTTCATTCAATTAAAAAATTGTAATATATTCAATCTCCACGTACATCATTTAAAATAAAATATAATAAAAAATATATTTGTTTTAGTTTGTTATACTTTAATAATACATGTTTATTTTGATATAAATGCCATTATAATATATATATGCCCGGATGAGAGGGAAGACTGGGCATGGGCACCTGTTTCCCTAAACTTTAAAATTTCAAATATAATTTTGAAAATTTTTAATTTTATCATTGTTTGAATAAATATTTTAATTATACTTGGTTTAGTATAGATTTATAAATTTAATATTGACGAAGAATAAAGAACTATATTATATTCTTTATGCACTAATACACCTTCATAATATGATTTACAAGGTTCCAAAAATATAATAATAAATATAAAATTCTTAAACTAATAATTGTATTTACTAGCGGTAATATTTAATCGTATTTCCTTATCGATATCTAATCGAAATAGTATTATGTCGACCGAAATTTAATTAGATATTAAATTTATTTGTCAATACACAAAGAATAAAATTTATATAGGAAATATATATTTAGAGGTTTATTAATTTTATTATGTCCACCGCCTGATAAATTTCCTGCCGACGACCATGTTATACTTAGTAAATACTAAATACACTTATATTATCATATCTCTTTTTTTTCATCTGGAAATCGGGATAAAAATGAAATCACCTATAATTTTTATATTATTTTTTAAAACTATTTTTTCCTCAAACTTATTTCTTTAATTTCCACCGTTAGATTATTTATTTTATTTCTCTTTAACATATTATTATTTGGCATAAAAAAGTTCAAAATAAACAATACTTTGAGTTTAAGGTTTTTTCGTGTACATAACATTAATTATAATATATATATTTTGTTTTATGTTATCAAAAAATTATAATACCACTTACTCTACTATGTTGTACGTATATAGTCTATTTTAATTAATATCACAAAATTTTCATAATATAATCCAAGACGTACTCGTATAATGTCATAATGAAAACAAAGAAGAACTTTCATTAGAAGTATACCGTATACGTGAATAAATAAATTAAATAGTAGGTATAAACTAATAATAATATACAGTGATTATATATGTATTTAATGATTAAGTAAATTTTTTTTTAAAATTCACATTTTAAATATTATATATTAAATTATAATATTTCATATAGCATAGTACCTACGATAGATGTAGATATATTCTGAAAAATAATGTTAATATTCCAGAAAAACGTATTCAACTTCTAGGAGTACTTTTATAATACAATGCATAAATATATATATATACGTAAATACGAGTATAGTCGCTATTGAATTTATTCATTTTCTGTTTAAATTAAATAAATAAGCGTATTATTTATATTTTCTTCGACATTGTTTATTATTATTTTTATGTAAATTATATTATATCAATGAAAATTTTCATTTCAAGTATATTTATTTTATAACATTTCATTTCATAATATAAAAATAATTAAAAAATTCTGCATTATGAATTAATTATATATATTGGTAACATAATATAATTTTATTTCATAAATATTATTATTGTAATTTATAATAATAATTAGGAAATTCATTATAATAGTTTTTCTTCGTGTTTTAAGACCATTAATTATTATTATATTTGAAATTTATTAATTAAAAAATTTACTGCAAATAAGACATTTAGAGTTTTGACATTTAATTATAAATGAAATATTATAATATATTATGCCATTATGGTAATTGTATTTCAACTAATTTTTAAATTATGTTGAGTAAAAAAATTTAATAATATAAAGTCCCAAATGGTATACTATTAATAGTTTTTACTTTTCGTCCTTTTCGATAAAACATATTCATTAATAGGAAAGATGAAATTTAGATTCAATTTCCATCTACCAGTTAGTAAAATTTTTTCGTTTTTGTGTTTCATAAATTCAAAATAATATACAACGATAAAAGTATAATTTTTTTTAATGACAAGGGGTTATAGGTCAATTGTGATACAAAACTATACATTAATATATTATATATACGTCATATAGATTATAGAACACTCCAAGCTATTACAATTTAATAGTAATGTAACGGGTAAATCTTATTAAAAATATTTAATTTTAGTTAAAAAATAATTCTTATATAGTAATATTTTTATTCCCAAGGAAAAGGAAATACGAGTATATATTAACTTTTAACGAAACGAAATTTAAATTATTCAAATATGGTTTATAATTTTATATACCAATCTTAAACGACTAAGTCTGGACTACTTTTTTTTTGTATTTTGGTCACCCAGAAGATTCATTCATATTTAAAAATTAAATATTAAAATCAGTTAAGCCTTAGGGCTTTAGTTATTAGTAACTATAGGCATACCTTGTTCGCATATCATGCACAGCAAGCTAGTAGAACCTCCAGATTTTGAAAAAATATGATAATACAAAATGAAGTAAAATTTCGCAGTTTGTAAAGCACGTAAACACGCTTGTGTAAGTTCAATCTTACTTGCATCAGTCTAGTAAAATGTTTGATTTCAAAAATTCTGCATAAACGAACGATCTCTTCCATTATATTATATTTTATACACTTTATTACACGAGGCAGCTATAAAACACACAAATACAATACACGTTATTTTTGTATTTTGGCAGAGTCGTAAAAATGAAATAAATAAATAGTCAAAATACAAATGCGCCTGTATCTACTTACAACCAGTTGGTGTATTCATGTTCAAAAGCCAAAATATTTATCGTCAGTTCGATTGTTCGGCGTATGGTGTTTAGAATACAAAATGCGATTTCAGTGCTGTCGTATTGTTATAAAAATAATGTGGAAAAAAGAAAATGCAACCGAACCGCGTGCGGCTGACCTCCGGACATGCGGCCGTGTAACGACAATGTTTAGAGACCTTATGGGATGCGTTTTGTCATATATCCTAATAAACGTCATCGGTATTACAAAAATCACAATATTTATCACTTAACGTTAAATTTTACGAGTGTGTTTTTTGTTGTTGTTTAATTCTGTCCGTACGTGTTATTTTTATGTGCGCGCCCGACGTAACTTATTACTTATATCGTCACAAAAGCAGTTCAAATTATAATAGATCCTTTTCTCAAACTGTACCTATCTTTTATTTTATTTTATTATTGTTATTATTATTATGATTTTATTTATTTTTGTTCCCAGTCTCCCCGCGAGATCTCCCAGTGCTTTTAAATAAGCCTTCGAATTTATTATAGGCAATAAAATCAGGAAATTATTTATCGAACTGCGGTAAAAGGATCGAAAATCGCCACCAGCTGTCTCCGCCCATTTCCTTGTGCGAGTTGTGCAGTACACCCATATAATAATATAATATAATATTATAGGAGAGAAGAAAAAAAAAAGAAATAGACATTTTTATAGTTATTTTCACTGGTTAAAAAGACTTCCTCATCCGCACCTGGATTATGATAAAACAGCTGATGTTTTCCAATAATACAAGTATAGGAATACATTTTAAAATAATGTCGGGCGTATACGCGTTATGACCTGACGGATTTCATCGTTATGTTAATATCAATCTGGGTTAATAAATACAAAAATGTATTTATTTATATATTATGTATACGAATAAATGTTGCGTGTTGCCTCGGTTTGTTTTAATGTTTCTTAAAAATAATAATAATTTTAAATTAGTTAAAAGTTTTTTTTTTTGGAATAGACATATTTTATCAACATTTATATTTATATAAAATAAAAATTATTATTTTTTATTTAATAAATGATTCATGAAAAAAAAATAAATATTATGAACGATGCACGTCATTATACTCGTATAATCAATTATTGTATTGTACAAGTTTTATAAATGCTATTTTGTATAGTAATTTTTTGTACGTCATTTCATAATATTGTTTATAATATTCAAAGTTTTTGAAGAAAATAACTTTCTAGCAGTTTAAAACGTACAAAAGGTAGAAAATAATAATTGAATTGTTACATTAATATCGTCAAAACAAATTGCGTAACAAATTATATGTTTACAATTTTACATTTAAACGATATTTAGCAAATTTTACATCATAAAATCACTGTTTGTGTATTATAATGATTAATGAGTTTTATAGTTTTATTTCTATACGTTGGTTTTATGCCCCCAGATTTAGTTTTATGTAGTGATATTTTAATATAGTTAATGTTTTAAGTATAATTTTTACATGAAATATTCATTATTATAATATTTTATTATAAACCATTAGTTAGAATTTTTTAATTATTTTTAAATTTGAGGAAATTTGATATTATTAAGAACAACATTGATTATATCAATAATTTAATCGTATATTATTGATATGATAAAATAAAAATGTATATTTTGTATTTAATAATAATATGCACATTAGGTTATGACCTAACCGTTAGGTTATGCACATTATAAATGACAATTTTGCATCCTCATAAGTCATAAAGTCATAACGATAATTTGAAATATTTTAATCAATTTTTAATTAATAAAATATATTATATTATACAGAGTGTTCAAAAGTATGTGACATTAAACGTATTATAAATAATAAATGAAATTAATTTATTATACATATTTATAAAAATTAAAAATAACATATGTAGTTTTATTGTACATTCGTGGCATAGTAGTTTTTGCTTCTTATAATATTATAAATAGAAATTTAAATTACATAAATTGTTAATAAATGACGGTCAATAAAATTTCAACGTTTAATGCTTTTTGAGGATTGTATAAAACATTGAGATGTGGATATTAGGTATTAAAAAAAATGTATAGTAAAAAACTATTCTAAAACTTAATAAATATTAATAAAAAGTATAACGTCTCATTATTTAACAGTAGACCCAAATATGATGTATTTTTACCTATATAATAAATATATATATATAGGAATATACCGTCATTCATTATGATACAAAATCTGATAATAATGATAATTTTGATATTTTTATGGACTAAAAATGTATGTATAAATATATAAATTTCTTACATATGAGGATATTTAAACCAATATTTCTAATTAAAATTAATTTTAAGAATATTTCTTAAATATGGTTTAGAAAACTTAATAAAATAATTTTAATTACTTATTTTATAAAACTAAATTTTGCTTTTTGTTTTAAAAAAAAATATATATATTTAAGGCTAATAAATTATTACATAAAAAAAATAATGATAAAAGATACCCTTTTTCCTTTTTATTATTAAAATGAATCGAATTATTATAAATATTTTTAATAGCTATATTTGTTTGAAAATAATATATTTTTCGTGGAATTTTTTATTTATTATTATTATTATTATTATTATTATTATTATTATTATTATTATTTACCTATCGCATTGAATAAAGAGGTAATAAAAATACGAAAATTAGTAATGGTACATTTTTTACATAAATTATAAAAATAAAGGTAGGTAATATAATAAAAATCAGTTTCATTATAAATTATATGTTATTATGTTTATCGAATTACTCAAAATTTATATACCTACAAGTTTATGAAGCTTACCAAATCGATAAATTATGTATCTACGTATTATGTAGTTTTATTTATTATATTGTTTTATTTTTTTAACTTTTCCAGAGTACTTATTTTCGTTGGTTTTTTTTTATTCATTTTTTAACAGACAGCATATTACGTCTTGTATTTAGGTATAGAAATAGGTAAAATTTATAGAAATTTAAAAAGTACCTATATAATTTTTGTTAAGATGAACAAAATCATGTGTTTATTCGAAACACATTACATATTCGAAGTATAATATGTTCTTTTTTTTTTTTAAAAAAAAAAAAAAAAACATCGTGCCTATTTTATTAGACTAAAATTGTGGGATATTTACATTTTTTGTATTGTACACATATATACGAACTACTTTTATTTAAAAAGTTTTTCTCCATATTTTCTATATTTCTTTCTTTTTTAGTTTTGTTAGACCCTCACATATTTAGGAATTTGTAAAAGTTTTATTATAAAAATATTATATATTGAACTAGGATTTACCATACAACGACTACAAATAAGGTAAACTTTATAAATATGTTATGTAATTTTCTTTTTTGATCATATATATTTTTATGATTTTAGATTTTGAGCGAAGCGAAAAATGTATTGGTTTTACAATGATGTGTATCTTATCTTTTTTTTTTTATGTCTGAAGACACTGGTTCTACCAAAAATAATGCTCCGATTTTCACAAATATTATATGATTCCTGCATGTTGGAAAGTGAATGTAGTGTTGGTAATTGGTAATTTATTTATGTCATTTTTCAAATTTCTCAAAATTGAGCCTATACGATAATAGGGAAGAACTACCAAAAATTGATGAAAAAAACGGTATTTTTAACGAATACTGAAATTTCGTCGAATTCGATTCAATATTTCACGATAACTCAGGTAATTTTGAACTTAGAGACTTGAAAATTTATTGGATTTTAAATTTTTTTTTTTATTTTTCACATAAGTCCTTTTTCCTTTACGTATATGTGATAAAATTTTAGAACCGTTACTTTAAATTTTCTACAAAATATTGAACTTTAAATATTTCTTAAAATTATTCTCGTTGATATGTATATAATGTTTGATAAAATTGGCAATTACGGGTTTTAAGGTCTGAAAATTTCACTGAAGTATACTCACATATTATTTAACATGGTATCAGAATATTAGAAAAATCCCAAGTTTAATTTTTTTTTATATAGCTGTTTAAAATTGATATTTTTAGTATAATTGAAAATGTAAGAATATTCCATATAAGTATTTCTCAATATTTTTACAATAATAATTAATAAAAAGACCACATTGTTTTAAAAATTTTTATTATTATATACGGATAAATATTTTAAAGTGTTTTTAAAATATTAGAAAAATTTCAGATTTCAATTTTTTTATAGGTGTTTTAAGTTGAAATTTTTGGTAAAATCGATATTTAAAGTATTTATTTGGATAAGTATTTATATTTTGTAGCTGTTTAAAGTATAAAAATCAACGGAAGGGATGCTGGTGTGGAAAGGATATAGTGTTGAATTTTATATGATATGATTATGAAATATTTTATTTGAAAATTGTCATTTTTATGTGAATATCTACAATTATAATATTATATTTATTATTAAGGTACCTACTTGCACACGTGTCAATTTTAAGGAGTTTTGTATAGGCAAACAAAAGTACTTACAAACGTACCAGTATAAAAATTTGCATATAGTAGTAGTAGTAAATAATAATTATTATCATGAGTTGGTCTTATACCATTTTTTATCATAATCCTTTGAATCGTTCAAGAGTCAAGACACCATAATTATATTCATTATGACAGTAATATAATAATAGGTTGTATACACGATCAATATTTAGTTAAATTATAATTTCCAATTTATGACTAAAATTTTTTATTAAAACAAAATAAGTCGTTAGGATTTTAAAATTAAAAATATTTAAAATAACGACAACTTCACTGTAAATCGATCGAAGCGGATTATTTACTTATTTACTTATTTATTAAATTAATTAATTATTTACTGTTGATAATTCATGACTTTTTTATACATAGCTACATATTATAATATTATATATATATTAAAACTTCTTGTTGAAAAATAAATGTATAAAAATAAAAAATTGCTCTTTGACCGATGCACAATAGTAGAAATATTGAAAAATTTAAAACTGTATTGCAAATTAAATTCAAAATGGTATAGAATATACCTGTAGAAGTGATATGAAATATTATTGTCAGTCGTTTAGAGATTGTTTTGATGGAAAAAAATACCAAGGAGGTTTGCAAAAAAACCTTTAAGGTGGTGTGGTTTGTGGTTAGGTAGGTAATTCATAATCAAAATCTATATAGTAGATCTTCTTTTTCTTTATAGATCTTTATTCATAATACCGTAAAAATATCGATTATATTTATAAGTTAATTTTTATATTTTGACAGAGAATACTTAGGAAATAATCTTTCTATAATGTATTGATCGAGTATAACATTAAAATAATATTGCCAAAATATGATACTTGGGCAGTCGGGCATTATTTACATAATGTATAAACATGTTACCGTTAACCACAAGAGAAAAATAATATTAACCGAATACTATTAAAAAGTTTCGTTTTTATCGATTTTTGATAAAACGCGTATATACGCACAGTGTACTCGATTTCGTCTTTTGCCGTCACGGGCGGAAATCCATTAAAATTTCAAGGGGAGGGCTAATATTTTTAAGAACAAAAAAAAAAAAAACGAATAATACAGACAATACAATAAATTATGTTATATACTTGTAAAACCCAAATCCCTAAATTTTAGGGGGGCTTAGCTCTCCAAGCCACCACTTCCGCTTATGGACGGTATGTTTTGGGAAATCGATGTTGAGGACACAAAAGTCCCCCCGTCGAACCTATTAGCACCGTTCAAATATTAACGAATAATAATATATTACATTTTAATAATACGCGCGTGGAACAATGATCGACACACGGTATAAAAACAGCTGTTTTCGTTCAATATATTATTCCTAACAACTTGAGATGGGATATTATTGTGCGTTTTTGTATCCGCGACCTTTGGCGTTATAACGCGTAATTTTTATAATTTTATTTCACAATAATATTATACGATTTTCCCCTTTCGTCGCGGTATCGTATTATATTATTGTAATTAATGTAATATCCTAGTTTCGTATTATAAGCGCGTTAAAAAAAAAAAAAAAAAAAAGTGGCAGCAGCTGGACGACTGTCCGTATACGAACCATGCTGTATAGACCAGGTGGTGATGGTGGTGCGTTTTTGTCTCTGCGACGGCCGTTCGCTGTCTGTGCGGCGGCGGCAGCCGAACGGGTTAAGTGGTCGAGAGAGCCGTTTGGTCGCCAATATACCCAATACACACGGGCTCGCACCGTTCCATAACCATAAATAACATTAGCTGTTCAGACTTAATTACCGGATATTCTTATAACCGTTACATTAGCATATAATAATAATAATAATAATAATAATAATAAATTAATAATAAACGTACAATTATCGAGTATGGACGTAAGTGTAATAATATGTAAAAAATAAATTATACATAGGTACCTATATATTTTTTTTTAATCTGGCTAATACGTTTATTGTATTATTTGGGATCAGTGATCCGCGGAAATTCAGTTCATTAACTCGTGCATTGTGTATTTTATAATCCATAATAATATAATAATATTCTTGACCGTCATCATCGGGACTTCTCGCTAACATTCGTCGATTCTTATTATTATTATAATTCATAAAACATGACAACATCACATTTTCGACCGTCGTCTGCAGCTTGTCAAAATAACACGTATACATTGTATGGGTGTACGTTCAACGTTCAACACAATGAGATTGACTTTAAAAGGCCAAGGGTTTTACTTAAATTGAATTGAATTTATATTTTCGTTTGTTAATCCCTTAATTGGTACCTAATACCTATACTGTTTTATAGTACAGATTTAAAATTTCTTTTAATTTCATGAAAAAAATAATCCTTGTGCTGCAAAGGATGACACGCGGAGGAATATTCCTTTCGTTAAGTTCACCACGACTTTGTCCTATTGAATTGAGACTAACGCCGATATTTAGCTACTTAGCTAATAGTAACCACAAACCACACGTAATTATAATCGAAATAAAAAAAATTACAACCGAATCCATTTAAAAAAAAAAAAAAAAAATAGTTAGGAGTGTTAGTGGGCTACGTGAAATTGGCCATCCGACTTTGCCCTATAGAATTAGAACTTTAGTACCAATATTAAATTAGCCGTCTAAAAAAATCTATATAAATTTATATTGTAATATGTTTTAACATATTTATTTATTATTTTAATTGCAGAAAGCTTGTTTAAATACTCGTATAGGTACCTGTTTTAAAAATCATAATTTAAATTTTTTCTGTTTTAACATAGGTACCTACTTCGTATGAGTTTTTGAAATTTTGTACTTACTATTTTATGTTATAGATTGGTTCAACAGGAAAACATTATACAGTTAATAATACGAGTATTATTACTTTATTAGGTATAACTACCACTGACAAGTAATTTTATTAAGATCAATTTCGTCAAAAATTTGGTCATAGATTCCATGAAGTATGCCACTTTTCCATAAACCGAGTATTTTTTTTTATTCACGCTAAATTGATAAATATTCTAAATAATACACTAAAGAAACTTCCAACCGAAACATTTCTAGTTTTCTACTGAAGCCACAATCCCATAATGACAATCGCATCAATATGTTTATAAAAAAAATTCCGAAATCATAAATTTTAAAAAAAATTGTGTAAATCGATGACGATAAAATGATGATTTTCATGTACCTATGTATACACAATTATTGTACTCCAAGTACAAAAAAATGTAGTAACATTTTACCATCCACGCATAAAACCAATCAAATTATAATTTCAGCTGCATAAATGTATGTTTGATATATGCTCTTAGTCTTAGGTACCTATTATATAATATTATGTTTGTGTATTATTGACGAGCCTTTGAATTTTGTTCTCTGGTCAAAAGGGATGAAAAAGTTCCTATCTGTATATTATTATATTTAATATTGAATAATATTGTATAGGTTCCGAATAAAAGTAATGAGGCTTTTGTGAAAGGGGTGTGTGCACCAGGCCTGTCAGCGGTACCGTTGAGAGGGCCAGGGGTTGATAAGCCATTATTTTCATGCACTGTACAGCTGCGATCCTAATACTTTCAAAGGCCTAGGGGTGGCAAAAAATAACAATAATAATAATTCTAATAACAATATAGCCTTATAGACAAAAATTTCCAGCGACAACTGGTTTTTGGCTCGTGCTTAAATATAAATTCGAGGGTAAAGTAGAAAAAATAAAAATTACATTCGATACTATTCGATTGTTATTTATTATCGATACAATATTGTCATTGTAAAATTAAAATATAACGAAATAATACCACAAAAGCCAAAAGGGACAACTGTCTCACTTTATAAAATGCATTGCTATTATTTTATAGACAGTTATCACTAGAATAGGTGGTCAAATCAGATTTTAATACAACTTTGAAAACATTACCTATTACATTTTTATTTCTTACCCGTGTCTTCTACTGACTATAATCAATATAATATATAATATTTATATATATTTCACATTATTTTAATGACTTCATTATAATACCATAAGATAAACTTATTGCTCATAGTCATGCTAGATAAGTTCAATACATTGTTAAATTCAAATTACTGTCTTAAAAATGATTCCGAACTATCGCAATGCTATTTGTTTTCCATCACAAGATGCCTTTAACTAAAATTAAGTATGTTTATTAAACTATATAGTTATTTTTAGAAATAAAAAATAAATAGTAGTAACTAATTTATTAATAATGAATTAATGACTAATGAGCAAATTAATTTTTAAATTGGAAAATAACTTTCTGAAATGAATGTAAGTAAATATGTACTATTGAATAAGTATTATAGAAACAAAGAATTAAAAATAATTATTTATTTTAATTTAATTCACATAACAAATCTTAGTCTATTACATATTAAATTGTAACATAAGGTTTTATATTAGAAATCTATATGAATAAATTAATAAAAATAAAGTATACATAAAAATTAATCGAACCATATAAAAATATAACAATATATAAATTATCTTTTTCCTACATCAGAAGTTCTTAACCGGTGGTCCATGGACTTCAGGGACATCCATAAGTAGTCAATCGTGGTCCAAGAAATTATTATTTATTTATATTTTATAACAGACCTATTTCTGAAATATTTACAATTATTAAATAATATTGTTTTTTTTTTTTTTTTTTTTAATAATTACGTTAATAATAGGTAATAATTTCTTGCCCCAATCCCAATTCAGACAATTAGATTGAATTTACTAATTTAGCGTTAAGACAGTATAATAAAAAAATTTGTTTAGCTGGTCCGTACTAATATTTCGAAGTGATCCATGATCTAGACAAGGTTAAGAATCCCTGCCCCAGCTGATATTATAACCATATATTTTTTATCCCTATAATATATTTTAATTGATAAATACAAAACACTAATTATGTCTTACATCATACGAATTATAAAAGTATGTTATTAAAGGGTAAATAAAATGACCATGTTCTTGAATTGAAAGAAATACACAAGATTAAACCAAAACGATAACACTGACTTACACAAATGGCATTGTATTCTGAAAAATAAAGGTATAATTTAAGTTATTATTTAATTAATTATTTAAAAAAATTAATATACAATTTATATCAAAATTACATTTTTTTAATAAAAGTGAGAAATATTATTAACAATCATAGAAGTACGAATAGGTAACTACATTATAAAATATAATTTAAATTATAAAGTTTTGTTTTACAAAAATGTATAGTAATTTAGTTTTATATTTCAAAGTTGACTAATATTTTAAATATCACAACAAATTGGATATATATTTGGTAAATCATTTTACTTAGTTGGTACGTTAGGTTGTTTTTTTTTAAATTCTCAATTGTGTTCTCTTAACATAGAAAAAGCTACAAAAAAATGACAGAAAAATGGTATGATAGTGGAAACTATTAATTTTATGAACTAGACTTTATGATTATTAATAACTAATAATTTATAAGTTGTAAAATAGACTTGAAAATTTTATATTCACATAAATATTTTACAAAATTGTGCATGTAACAACAAATTAGGAACTATTTCTTTAATTTTTAAATCTAAATAAATTTTATTAAATTTATCAACATTTTAATCGCTAACTTATTATCAGTGTATCAAACTGAACTTTGATCAGAATCAGTTTTTCAAAAGCTATGATTTATCACTAATTTTAAATCCTAATTATATTATATCACTATTCATCCTTCATCATTATCCTTTCCACAGCTGCCTGCTGTCTTTTTTTAAATTATATATCAACATAACAAACATAATTATAGAATTAGATCCTTAAATTTTTCATTCCTAGTACTATATGAAATAAAACAAAAATATATTACCTATCGGATAAAAACAGCAATAACACATTTACATGCCATTGTAAGCAGGTCCACCACCAGGTTCAGGTACTACCCAGTTTATATTTTGCGTTGGATCTTTGATGTCACAAGTTTTGCAATGGATACAGTTTTGAGCATTTATTTGCAACTTGGAGCCATTACCGTCCTCAGCTGGCACATATTCATAAACACCTAAAAATATATATTTACATAAAACTATATAACTATAACACATAAAAATATACGAATTATTAACAAGAGAAAAATAGTTTGTTATGATGAGTAATCACTCAAAATGATTGATAAAATGATTGACTCAAAATGTTATGATGATAATCATCATATAGCACATTTGTAATAAAAAAAATACTAAAAATACTATAATCTATTATATGCGGTAAGTCATCATAATATATTTCATTAACTTTTATATGTACAATATTTACTATTAAACGTGTTTTATAAAATGTTATACTTTTTATTTGTTGTTTATTTAAATTGAACTTAAATATAATATAAATATATACATTTTTATATATATTCCAAACAGATATATTTTTTAATAGTATTTATTAATAACTATAATAATAATAAATTTTCAATTTAAAAATTAAATAACATATATTGCATCAATAAACAATATTTATTTGACGTACACTGAAATTCATTAAAGTTCCTAAAAATGTTAAATTACATAATATAATTATTTTACTAGATATTATATTTTGAATAAATAATATTTAAATATTTAATAAATATGATAATAGTATACAATGTATCATTATTTTACTTTAATTAATTAATATTAAATGTAAATTATAAAATATAAAGCTTTATTTTATTTTTATTTGCAATAATAATGAAATAAGGATTTAAACGAATGCAGTGTAATAAATTTTGTTTTTGTTCAAATTTAAATTAAGTAAAAAAGCAACTACTTACTCTAATTACACGCAATTTAAATATAGTTTCCATGATTATATGTATATTATAATAAAGGATATATTTTTTTTTTAAATTTATAAAATTTCTTTTTCTAAAATACAAAATTATAAAAACAAATAAGTATCGAATACAAGTAAGTATGTAAAACGAGTATTGTTAAAAAATTATTAATGTAAACGAAAAAATAATTGTTTATAAAATTTACCGATAAACATTATGTCTCTATCTCGTTATTATAGTAGCGTTATAATAATTTTATTATTAAAAAAAAAATTTTCTTTCGCTTTCTTCAAATTATACCCAATTAAGACTAACAGCAAAATTGGATTTCGCATGCATTGTATAGGTAATATAACTATGTTAATTTAGGACCATATACTACAAATTGTAAAATACATGAATAATTAAAAAATTAACTTATAGGTAAATCCAATTATCAAGAAATCGATATTAAAAACATAATATTTACACGTGTAATCGTATAACCCTTTTTCAGTATACATGACCATTATATTATTGAAGAATAGTATTTTCCTGTTAGCCTCGGGTAATATAAAATCCTGTGTTTCTCATAATATAAAACTAGTAAATCACAGAGAAACAAAACAACAATTCAAACATATATAAACCTAATATAATAAAAACCAACCCTAAGATAAATTCGAATCAATCTACAACTGAGTATATTTAACGATGTCTAGTAATGGTTAAAATTAATAAGAACGCAAGATGTAAGGACTTTATATATTTTTGTTTTTAAAGAATTTATTATTTTATAATATAACTGGAAAGTCAAAACAAATTTAAATTATAATAAATAAGAACAACAGAAAAACAAAAGATAATATATAAAAAAAATAAGTAATATTAAATTAATTAAAATATTAATGATTGATGTAGATCAATAATTGAGAAGTGACGTGTCAAGTGAGGAATAGCTAAAAGAGAAGAATAGTGAAAAGAGATCAGTACTATCGTGAGTGAGAGAGAGAAGGCTAATCAAAAATAATGTGGTGAAAATTGCAGTCTACTAAGAAAAAATGTAAAGTACATAAAGGCGAAGAATTAAGTGCCAGGAGATAAGAATATATAGGTAAATATTATAACCAAGATGAACACAAGAGAATTTAACAATGGTGCCCCTGCAAGATCGAGGTCTCAGAACCATATGGTTTATGGGGAATGGTCTATGTCCATATAGCTAAGTGGGGAGAAAGAGTAGACCATCGGAAAAATCAAACCTTCCTTAGCACATTTAAGGACGTCATTAAATTCAGAAATTTCAAAACTATTTTTGTTTAAATTTCATGGACCCATGTACACATAAAAAAAAAAAAAATTAATATAATATAACTGTACATAAATACATATTTTGTATTCTTATGAATACAAAATTAAAGAGAAATTGAATTTAATAAGCTCCAAAACTACATATAGACCCTTCGAACTTGGTTTAAACGAAGCAGTATGTAACAATTTGTAACTAAACTAAATTATATTATAAATTATAATAATAATTATAGCATAAAGTAATAAAAAAATTATTTATACAAAATACATAAACAGTAAACACATACAAATTTTGTAACTTATACTATAACTTGTATTGTAAATGGTATTGTAATACAACTATACAAGTTAATGGAAATAATGGAAAATAAAAATTTTAATAAAAAATAAAAAATAAAAATAATAATTATTATATATTACAAAGATAAATGTTATAAATAAAATAACATATTAGTTTGTTGCTAATAATTAAATATTAGCAAAGAATAATTATTTATATTCTAAATTATTTTTTTAATAATAAAATATAATAGGTGAATATTTTACGGACATATACAACTATATACAAATACAAGCATCCCCTTCGTTATTTTAGATAACTCCACCATTCTTATAATATTTATTATAATACAATATAATAATCTACCTATATCTTTCAAACTAGTGTTGACATGACGATATGAATAATATATTTACACAACACAAACCACTCACTTACACATCTTACAATAATAATATTATAAACACTATAGTGTTTTGGCAGTTTGATGGTGGTTGTGAAGGTGATATTAGATTTATTAACAAACATAAGTCCATTTTAAACATATACAATATACGTTACATAAAATAAATAATAACTACCTACTGATCATAAGTCTTAGACACACACTATTTCAACTTCACAAATCTATAATAAAGTAATGTAACTTAATATACTAATGTTTAATTATATTTAAGTATAATATTGATTATTACTTCTATATGATATATTATAAATATCATGTACTAATTAATTTGATATTTTTTCTTTTTAGAAGTAATATAGCATTATTTAAGTATTTATACAAAATTAAAGATTATAATGTATGATATAAAAACTTTAAAAAATGAAACAGAATTTATTCAATTACATTTTTTGGTATGAATTATATCTATGGTGTTTAATTTTATAAGTTATTATTATTATTTTTTTGTTTTTTTTTTTTTTGTGTATTTTATAATTAAATATAATATGAACTTAATATGGATTTAATCTTACCTGCAGGACAAAATCTGCCTTCTGGACCATCATAAAGATCTAAGTTAACATTTACAGGAATAGAATCGTCTAATAAAGTTAAATGAGCTGGTTGATCTCCTTCGTGATTTGTACCAGTCAATGCAACAGATGATAATAAATCAAAACTTATTTTCCCATCAGGTTTTGGGTATTCAATAACAGAAACTTCAGTCTTTTTTTTCAGTCTTTCATTATCAGGAACTACACATTAAATATATTACAATTTAAAAATTATATAGTTAATAGAGTTAACTATATATGTACCTCCATGACTGAGTGTCCATGGTTCGTTTCCTTTAACAGCGAGTGTAAATCCAGAATATGCCATTCCACCAAATAATCCAAGCTTTGTATGAAATGAGGGACGAACATTTCGTACTTTCTTCAAATCTGACCATATCCAACTACTTTTAACTTTATCTTCATAGTCTTTTGGTTCCAAGCCTATTAAAATATGATATAAATACATATTTTTAATAATTAATACTTAAAATCCTAAATGATAAAACTATTCTTTCTGAAGTATTTCTTAAGCAATGATATTATTCATGATTAAATTATAATAAGTACTTATAATGTTCATTATGATTAATTTAATTTTACTTAGGTATAAACATTATATAAACATTATAAACATTATAAAAGTTCATTCTAAAGTAATACTGGATTTAAAATATTTATAATTTTATTAAAATTAATGAATTAAGTACATAAACTATGCCATTGAAATCAGAATATTTTGCAATAAAAGAATGAAATCCTGCAAATGAGCATTCCAAAACTACCCAGATTTCTTTTACAGGTGTATATTCTTTCAGTAAAGTTTACCATCATTCTTTCTGCAGATATCCACATAAATGTTTGCTACCACTTGACGAATTTTTTCAATGAGTTGAATTATGTTTTGGGGTTTGTTTTTATACACCTTCGATTAATGAACCTCCATAAAAAAAAGTCTCAAGGAGTTAGAGTGCAAGATCGTTTTGGCCAATTCTGTTTTCCGTTTCTTGAGAGAATACACCCACAAAATTTTTCATGTAGTAAGTTTCATTATTTCACAATGAAAATGTTTTGATCATTAACAACAAACACTACTATCACATTATTATTGGGTTTTCATGGCTCATTTATTGCTTTTCATTTTTAAATGGCTAAATATGCTGATTTCAATGGTCATTATTTTTAATAAATTCATTGTTCCTTGGTTTTAATAAAGTTATTAATATTTTAAATTTGACATTACATTTAATGACCTGATATAATGTTAATATGGTTTATTTTATACTATTAAGGCATATAGTATTTACATTTACTATATTAAAAATCACTTACCAACAGTACTACTTGTTTCAGATGAATTAAATATAGAATCAAATGTTGATTCAGCAACTAGCATACCAGATTTCATTGCATAATGAGTACCTTTAATTTTTGGTACATTTAAAAATCCTGCTGTACAACCAATTAAAGCACCACCAGGAAAAGAAAGTTTCGGAATAGACTGAAAACCACCTTCATTAAGTGCCCTTGCACCATATGCAATTCTGTAACAAAATAAATTATATTATAACCAATTATTTTATTATATTCGGTTCCTTTTACCTTTTACCATGTTCAAATAATGGTTTAACATGAGGATGATGTTTAAAACGTTGAAACTCTCTAAAAGGACTTAAATATGGATTACTATAATCAAGTCCCACGACAAAACCAACTGCAACAAGAGGAGTAGATTCATTCAAATGATAAATGAAGGAACCACCATATGTATTTTTATCCTAAATGAATAAAAATTATAATATTTAGAAGTTTATTTAATTAAACACAAACTTTTAATAAATATATGTAATTGTTATGAATAAAATATAATTATTTATACATATATGTTAAGGACAATGTGAATTATATTTAAAAAAAAAAAAAAAAAAAAACAAATAGCCATTATAATAAGACCAAAGTAGTTTATATTTTTCAAGTAAAAGGAATAGCTTGTTACGCCTACTGGCTCCGCTCACTTCCTTAAGCAGCACTTTTCGTGAGGATGGGAGTACGCCTCAAGGGACTATGGCTTACATACTTAATACCTACCCCATAAACCTGATACAGTATGGATAGGCAGTGGTTTTGTGTAACCTTAAACCTCGCTTCGCGAGACCTATGAAAATTTACTTTTAGTTTATTATTTTTATTATAAAAATATCGATCACCTGATTTTGGAAGCTTTGCACCATTGCCCATAACATATATAACATTTACCTACTCAATATTATATAATATTGAAATCTTTAATATATTAAAATACGAGTATATTAACAAAAAACTATTAATTTAATAATTTACCTATGTAAATATATTATGATTAAAAATAAAATATATTTATTATAAATTTCTAAGTTTCATTATTTTTAGGTACCCTTATAATTTCTTATTTATAAAACAACATCAACATAATTTTTAAATTAAAACATATATTTTAAATAATAAATTCTTATAGTACATATTTTTAAAGAAATTTATTTGTATTTGTTTTTTAAAATCTAATTAATATCATCAAGCATGACCACATATTCCCTAAGTAATTAACAAGTACACAATAACATCTATGTTGTACGCAATATATTTATTAGTATATAAATTTGATTGTATACACTCCATGTATGTATTTTAGAAAGTTATTTATTTAGGAAATATTAATCAAAACCCAACACAAGAAAATGTCCATAAAAATAATTATATTACTTTATTTACTTTTTAAAATATTTGTTAAATAGTATATAAACTATGAAAAAGTATAAAACAAAAAAGTTGTTTTCAATTTTTTTTTTTAGTAAAATTACTTTTATTCTCAAAGATATACACTGGGGTCGTAATAAAATATAAAATAATCATCCAGTATACATTAATTTATTAAACTTTGGATAAACTATCCATTTTAATAAAATAACTATTAATATAAAATAAAAATTATTATTTTAATCATCAATATTAATCTACCTATGTATTTATATAATATATTCTACATACGTATTATAACCTATATTAAGAAATCTATATTATACATATAAGCATTATGCTATTTCGAAATATTTACTAACTCAATGAGTTTAATTCAAATACAAATCCATTATGAATTTAAAAAGAAAAACCACTTCAAATATACTAAACAAACATACTATTTACAATATAATAATAATAATAATTTAAGAAATGTATATTGAATTACGGTTTTATTTTTATTTTTAGTATTCATAGCACAATGAAAACACATTAAGGTTAATTTATATTTTATAATATACGAGTATTTACAATAATGTTATAAACTGTTATGCATCTAAAGTGTTAATACTTTAAAAAAATATAGGTGCATTCTTCATGTACTCTATTAAATATTTCTTGTGGATAAGAATCATTCCATAGTAAAATGGGACAATAGTTATGGATAATCCATTCTTATTTTTAAAAAATCATTATAATTATGTATTTTCAACAAAAACTAATAAAAAGTTATCCAAATTTATAGCTATCATTATTATAATTTTACTTCTTATTTATTACTATTGGAAATGTACAAGGATCGTATCAGAAAATAAAGACTCAAGAATAAGTATACTTTTATATGTAAC
This sequence comes from Tetraneura akinire, assembly GCA_021307375.1. Lineage (NCBI taxonomy): Eukaryota > Metazoa > Arthropoda > Insecta > Hemiptera > Aphididae > Tetraneura > Tetraneura akinire. The sequence continues at coordinate 583,979 of JAIUCT010000014.1, read as the reverse complement.
ATATTTAACTTTAAATATAATATTGATTATAGTATGTTTTTTCAATATTTTTATTGGTCATGATACTCTTTCAAGGTTTACAAAAAACATATCGCATGTAGATTTTTTATCTCAAAACCTGGAAATAAGTTACAAAGACACTGTTAATACATATATCAATTACAAGCAAATTTTACTAATAATCATAACAACTGCAAGTTTCATAATATTTTATTATCTAGCTTTGACTGATAACGATTTTCCATCAATAGATTTTACTGAAATTGTTTGTATACCTTTAGTATGGTTACTCATATTTCAAATTAATAGTAAATTGAATCAAATATCAAGACGATTTAATCATATAAAAAAAATACTGGAAACGTACATGGAAAATCCATCAAATATTTATTGGATACATTGGAAAACTATTGGACCAAAAGAAATAATTACATTAAACTGTATGCACTTGTTTACATACTTATCATTTTTAGATGTTTCTTCATATTACAACATTCAACTATTAGTATTAGTACCACGAGTAATTTATTATAATGTATTACCAGTTCATTATAATATAGTAACTGCACTAGTTGCTGATGAGCGTAATACATCACATACATGGTCTCAAATTTTTACAATGTCAATAATTATTCTTACAATATGGCCAGTCATTCATTTGGTACGATGTGCAAGCAAAACAATAGAAAAAGTATGAACTAATACAATAGAATCTATCTAATTTCATTATAAATGTAAAATAGAGTTAAAATTTGTTTAAAAAATTTAAAAATCATTATATATATATATATATATTATAATCAAATATCAAAATTAATTTTAACTCATAATTTGATTAATAATATTTATAAAACAATTTTTTGAAATTAAATACTAATATATTCTAGGGAGCACAAATAACACAAATAATTCATACATTGTTGGATATGAGACAAAAGCAAGATATTGAAGATGAAGTAAAGAAAATAGTGTTTAACATAATTATTTATATACCAAATAATATACATATTCTTAAATATTCTTATTTTATTTTAGCTATATCTGTTTTCACAACAAATATTAAAGAGAAAATTACAATTTTCAGTTAGAGGATTTTTCATTATAAAGCCTTCACTTATAGCTTCAGTATGTATGTTATATGCAACATTTTACTTTAATATGGGTACACATATTCTGTATACACCATACATATTTATAAAATTATTATATTTTAGATGATGGAATTGATTATTACATATGTAATAATTTTATTACAATTTCAAGATTCATTAAAATCTATTTCTCCAGCACAATTTTTAGTTAAATCAAGATTTAACTAAAATATCAACTTACTAATGGCCATCCAACAGTATGTTCAACTCTTCCAGCACTGTGATTTTCAGGTTTCACTTCCCATATTTCCTTAAGTCCAATGCCATATGATTGTGGTGCACAGTCTTTACGCAGATCAAATTTTCTAAATAATTGCTTAGTAAGATGACCATGACAACCTTCAGCGAATATGGTGATTTTAGCGTGTAGTTCCATACCTCGTTCAAAACTATCCTACAAAATGTATATTCATTATTATTTTAACTAATATATTTTATTATATTTGTATCCATTTTATATCTATAAATAGAAATTAAAATATAATTACTTTTGGTGATCCATCCTTAGCAATTCCTACATCACCCGTAGCAACGCCTTTTACCGAACCATCATCATGATAAAGTATTTCTGCTGCTGGATATCCTGAGTATACTTCAACTCCAAGGGCTTCTGCTTGTTCGCCAAGCCATTTTACTAAATGCCCTAATCTAACAATATAATTTCCATGATTGTCCATTGGCATACCTTTAACACATAATATATTGGAACATTTTTATTTAAATAATAATAAAAAAAAACAATTTAATTTAATAAGTAATACCTGGTAAAATTGGTATAGGTATACGACTACTTTTGGTAAGATAACCAAATTTATCATCTTTGACAGGAGTATTTAATGGTGCACCCAATTCTTTCCAATCTGGAAAAAGTTCATTTAAAGCAATTGGATCCACAACAGCACCTGATAGAATATGACCACCTGAATAATCAATAAATGTATATTATGTACTTTTATATAATAGATTTATGCTATAAAAACAAATCAACATAGGACATTATTAAATCCTAGATTTATGATGGTATCTATAATAAATTAATTTATAATTCAATTTTTATATTGCATACAAAAATGCATAAAATTACATACAATTTATTTCATGGGTATACATTTTTTTATAACTTATTTTGTGATATAGCAAAGTTTATAATAGGTCATTAAAATAATATTATTCTTAGTAACAAACAATATTATTTTAATCTTACCAACTTCTGAAGCTTTTTCTACAACACAAACTCTTAATTCTTTATTATTGTCTGTGGCTAATTTCTTTAATTTTATTGCAGCTGATAAACCAGCTGGTCCACCGCCAACAATTACAACATCAGCTACATCTTCATAGCGTTCCATTGATATATCTACCATTATAAGAAATATGTTTATAAATATAAATCAATTAAATTCTAAGATCAATATATGATATAATATTATAGTATACCTTTCCATCTTTGATCGGCATCTCGTGGATGTACAGTATAATGAGTAGTAATCTTTTGTGAAGCAGTTGAGTAAAGACGTAAGCATGATGTTCCTATTTTACGAACTAAAAATAATTTAAAAAATATTAAATCTGTTATGTCTTGCACAAATCATTGATAAAAATGATTAATACCAAATACATATATGGCAATAATTTAAGTTATCAACCTATAATATCACAAAATCCTTGAAATTATAATTTATAGTAGGTATGTTGGTGTACGTTATTGTACCGTAGTCCGGTACTAGATTTTTGGTACTAGTTAATTTATTTTAATAAGAATATTACAATATTTCATTTTCCATATTTTATAAAATAATCTGATCTCTTATCGTTTGTTAAAAATGATAGAATATTAAAAAAGAACACTCGGACGTAACAGTTTAATTGAATTGATAAAATGACGTATTAATTTATTTTTTTTTTTTTCGAATATTTTATTTTTACAGTACCTACCCATTTAGTATTTTTACTTTGGTAACTATTTGTGATTGTCCGTATTCGTTAATATTATTATTTTTATTGTACTCACGTAGCAAATTTGACGTTGTAGTCATCATTTTTAATATTATTGAAGTCGCTTAATTTTAAGAGTCGCCAAAGTCGTCTGTGTTGTGCTACTTGTATGGCGGTCAAAGTCAAACATAAAAGCTGAAATGTTACTGAATACACTGAACGGTGTACTTTATACTTCCGTGTTCCGTATTCGATTCTACAACAACTTTAATCGAAATTGTATTGATAACAAATTAAAATAATGATAACTTGACGTAGTAAAATTAATATATTATTATTATTATTATTATTTAACCGTGATCATTATTTATCACCACGACTATAATAGTATTAGTAATCGAAGACATTGGCCTAGTTTTCAAATGGAACACATTCAACAATTAGGAATTCAACATAACAAAATGTTATCAAAATGTTCGGTCATATGATAAAAAATCTCGAATTTACCCGTGATAATATTTTATGAATGACAATAAAATAAAAACATTGTTAAATTATTTTGTCACAACCTGTTGTACCTTGTACGAGATAATAATATTATAATCACGGACTAATATATCTTAGTCCGTGATTATAATATCGATGGTGAAAGGAAAAAGAGCTTAAAAATTGATTACGTTTCTATAATATTCTTATCCGTTTTTTTCTTGTTTCTACAATCTACATCAGTACATAATCGATAGTAGTTCTCATCGTCCAATTATCGATACGATTATTTAAGACAGGTAGTTAACATAATCGAATATTATGTTTTATGGCCTGTATTATTGTATTAATTTTATAAATTTATAATATTATTCGTAAACTTTATTTAATTTTTTTTTTTTTATTATTATTCTTCGGCAACTACTTAGATCTTAGACTTCTTGAACACAAAGACATTTGAGCACACACGTGGCGACTGGCGAGTCGGTTAGGTGCTTGGCAGGGATGGTCATCATTTTAATTATATTTTTTTATTATAAAATTAATTATATCAGTTTGCGTTTTGGAAACTAAATTATTTTTTAAAATTGAACGTATTGCGCAATATATTATCATATACAATATAGTTGTATAATAATAATTATATTAGTTTATGGAATTAATTTAATTTGTATTTCTGACTTCTGTATAACATGCAAAGTATAAATAATAAGTAATGAAAATAATTTTATTATATTATATCATACAATATACTTGATACGTAAATAAAAAATAATAATGAGTTTATGTTATACCTTATACGTACAAGAGCATAAGATTTGTTTGATGCGAATAATTATTAATTTAAAATAATAATTTACTCCTATTATCGTATTATGCACTCTGTGTATATCTACTGTTCGTAATATTATTTTATATGGGCGTCCGATATAGTTTTTATTTAATTCAGTTCCTAAAATTGTATGTAGTATAATAATTGTAATTTTAGGTACTTCATAAATAGATAGACACTAAAATTAGTTGTTAATTTGATTTTAGGTTTCATATCCTAATATCATGAAAATATAAAATTATAATAATAGGAATAAGTGAAATAAAATAAAGAGTGAAATGTACTCAAGAGCAAGACATATTAATTTAAGATTAAATTACTAATATTACATACTAATAAATAAAAAAGATGAGCTGATACTCCTGCCGCATAGGATACAGGTGTGCGAACCATAGCGTTTAATTTTAATTATAACTTGAATGCAATGATAAATCATTGCATTCGAAAAAACGATTCTGAGCGAAGTTCAGTCAGATTATAATTTTCGTTTGAACTAAAAATATCAACTTAAAACAGCTATAAAAAAAAATTGAGATTAGGGATTTTTCTAATATTTTAGTATGATGTTAATTAATATGTAAGTATACTTCAGTAAAATTTTCAGACTAAAATACTCAAAATTGACAATTTTATCAAACATTATATACGTAAAAACGTGAATTTTACGAAATATTCAAAGTCCTATATTTTGTAGAAAAATGAACCAAACGGTTCCAAAATTTTACCACATATATATAATAGCTATGTGAACACCCAAAAAAATTTTCAGGTCGCTATCTTAAAAATTGCCTGAGTTATCGTGAAATATAGAAATTGAATTTGTCAAAATTTCATTTTTCGAGAAAAATGCCGCTTTTTCGTCATTTTTTCGAAGTTTTTTCTACCGCTTAGGGTCAATTTTGAGAAATTCAAAAAATGACCTAAATAAAGTACCAACTAGATCCACTTTGCTACCGGAAACATACCCTATTCGTAATAATCGGAGCATTATTTCGGGTAGTAAAAATGTCTTCAGAATAAAAAAAAAAAAAATCACACATCATTGTAAAACCAATACATTCTTCGCTTCGCTCAGAATCTAAAATAGTATATGGGTAGTTAAGTAGGTAAAATAAATGTCTTTAAGGATCATAAACCAATTTTTATATAAATAAAAATAAAATAAAATCATGAATAATATGTAATAATATATGGATAAAGATAGATAATCTTACAGGTACCTACGAAGAAGTCTAGTTTTATAATAATAAAGAACATTTTGTTTCCGGGAATCCTTATTAAAACAAATATTTGTTATTAATTTATTATACGAGCTGCTTAAACATATAATGACGTTCAAAAAGATACGGTAAAAAAATAGATAGAGATAATAAAATTAAAGAAGGGAGAATATATATATATATATATATTTTTTTTTTAATTTGGAGAGAATTTTATGCCAGAAACGGTCGAAGACTTGACTGTCATTAAGAAATGCCGCTAAGCAATATTGAAGATTTTTTTAGTACATTTTATTTTACGACTTTTAAAGCCAAACTGGATGTTGAGAATAATGTAAGACGGCGAGATGATTGGTTGCAGTGGTTTTAGAATCAATTATTTCAAAACTTTTGAAAAGAACTAGAGGAGATTTACGGACCTAACCTAATAGAGAAATGCGCAACGTTATAATATTATACAGATAAATGAAAAATAAAATAATATTATTAAATATATTATAATGCATATTTTATATATTATATTTATTCGTATCAAATTATAATAATATTTTCCAACAATTTAATATTGTTTATATTATATTATGTTCTAATAAAACTATTAACACGATAATAATTATACTTACTATTTATAGTATATAAATATAGGTAACTATAAACAGTTTAAAAAAAAATTATATTATAACTTACAGTTAAACGTATTTATTTACTATTTTATTATTATAATAGTGTGAATTATTTATTACAACATATAGTTATATCTATAATAATTATAATATTGTCCTATAAACTATTTATAATAAATGTTTGGAATGTTCGTTCGATAAAACATTTGACATGTAAGTATAAATAAGTACTGAGAATTACGTATCCGCTGCTTTAATTTATTTCAACAAATTCGTTGTATTACATCCATCATCCATTGACAATTTCATATAGGATCAACCCTGATACATCCTTTGAAACGTTAGTTTTGTGTTCGGCCTGCTGCACACAGTCGCCACTCGCATTGTCGCCATCAGTCCTCGGACAAGCATAAATATAATAATAACGTTTTTATATATTATTATAATGCAGTTAAATCTCAGATCTTTTATTTCTAAATTTTATTTATCAGTTTTAGATATATTTAAACGTTTTGCAGGATCCGAATTTCGGAAAGGAACATAATGACATATATTTGTACGAGGACTGCACTAAATAATATAAAACACTATAAATTTAGTGTTTGACCATTAACGTGGAAAAAAAAATGGACACAAAATATTTTTTTTTACACATAAATTATCATAACGCAAACGCGTTAACGCGTTGTCGTTTTGAGAGTATGACGCCTTCGATATCACACAAACGTTATCGCTCCGTCTTTATTGTCAGATTTTATTAATGGTTCATTTACATCGTCCATGGCTGATAACGATATCGTGGTCATATCAATGCAGTCTGCAGCCATCGGCGTGACCGGAGCAGAATTGACTCGGGGAAAACCCGGAATCTTAGACGGTGTCTGTAATGCGATCATTCGCTTGCCGGATGCTGTCGACGTTATGTCCAACGGAGTCTGATCAAAGTGATCAATGCATGGGCACGATACACTTAGGTGCCGGTCACAACAATATTCATCTTCTTCTGCTACGCCTGAAGGACGTCTTCGCACCGGTGTGCCATCATCGTGATGCATGGCGAACCTCAACTTCTTCGGAGACTCTAAACTACAACATCTGAAAGACCACAAAATAAACATAAAAATTCCATAACATTTAATAGAAAATATTAGATAAATTATATGGTTTAAAAATGGATTGAATAATGGATTGTTTCTGATTTTTAAAAATATAGGTAGTAATTAAAGATAAAAATTAAATTAAAAATAGCTAAATTTCTAATTACATTAATTATTTTCTGAATAAATTATGAAAACAATTATTTTAACATTCATGTTAACGTACACATATATAAGAATATGTATTCTATATTTCTATTGCATATTAATTTAAAATATATTTTAATTTGCGTAAGGACAAAAACGGAATTTCATATTATTATGCTCTTCAATTGTTTTAAATAAATATCACAACCATTCTTAAATAGAATATGAGTTGAATAATATACTATAAATAATTTAAAAATATATATAATTTAGAATAAAATTAAAATATAAAAAAAACTTTTCTTTTTTAAATTAAGTACCTACACTTAAACGAAAAACATTTATAACGTAGGTAGTAATTTATATTATATAAAAATTGTAATTATTTTTTAGTTTATACCCATTTAACATGAATATAAAATTAGAAATATGAATTTTAATAAATATAATACAAGTTTCTAAAATATAATTTCCAAATTATTATTAAATCAATAATAATAATATAATACATTTTGTACTGTAATTTTATTTATACAATTTTATATATAAATATTAAAAAATATAAAAATAAAAAAAATTTTAAACAGGAATTTCCTGTAATTTTTCAATATTTTCCCATAAAAATTTAATTAACATACCTAGATAATGGACCATTCATTGTAGTCTTTGGGACTTTTAAAGAACTCCGCGGTCCATCCTTAACACTTTTCTGGTGTCTCGAAGACTTTCGATGCTTTCCACCAGTTTGCTGTTCTCGACGTTGTGCTCTAAATTCATCTCTTTTCAATCTGTGCAAATGGTCCTCGCCCACTAACCAATACGTACGTACGTTGCCTTTTCCTTTCATTTCAACTAGTCCACGTTCGGTGGTTTGATAACCACCCAAACGTTCCAATAACATTCGACATTCGTTAGAACAATGGATTTTTAACGCTAAAATTTGTAAATACGCATAGTTATTTTTCAACCATTGACTTGCGAATAAATTATCAAATAATTTACCTCAGAAAATTATGAAAAAAATATAAATAAATATAAGTTCAAGATTATTTACCTTGTCCAGTGGATTCCATTCGACTAGTCGTATTTACTGTATCGCCGAATAAACAATATCTAGGCATTTTCAAACCAACAACTCCAGCACAGACTGGCCCTATAATATTAAAATATTTATTGTTGAGTACTCGTAGAAAATTTATTTAAATAAAATAAAATAAAACCCAAATCCACAAAAAATTTACTTTTATTTAAGCAAATACGTATTTCAAAAAACTATGTTACCATCTTCACTCTTCAGTGTAAAACATAGACTGACCATTATCGGCGTGTACATTTCCCTTATATAGTGTTTTTCCCCGCGCATGACGTCATCACACGATAAATGTCATGTCGGTTTAATTATATATTATTAATTATTATAATATATAGTTTTAATACAAGTTATTTTGTAACTTGTTAAAACAATTACCATAATAATTAATAATATATAATTAAACCGACATGTACACTAGTACACTCTACGATAACGGTAAGTCTGTGTTTTGCACTGAAGATGGTAACATTGTTATAGAAATACCAAATACGTATTTACTTAAAATGAAAGTAAATATTTTATGGATTTGGGTTTTATTTTATTTAAATTTATAATAATAGTTTCAATTTTTTTTTTATTATCACAAAAAAATGTTATGTTAAGTAATTAAATTTATTAAATAAATATACGAATTATTCTAACCAGAATGTATTCCTATTCTTAGCCTGAGACTATCGTAAGGTCTGTGTCTTATTTGAAATTTTTTTACGGCTTCTAATAAATGTAATGACATAGTAGCAATTTCAGCAGCATGCATGTCACCGTTTTTAATAGGCAAACCACTAACCTAAAACAATAAAAAGTATCGCAAGTTCATATTAAAATTATGCGATATAATATAATTTTAATATTAAAAATGCCAATAATATAAAAAATAAAATATAGCAAAACAAAATGCTTCTTACCACCATATATGCGTCACCGATAGTTTCTACTTTATAGACGTCATAATTCTGTATTATCGAATCGAAACATGTATATAGGTCATTTAAAAAATCAACCACCTGAAAAAGAATATTTAAAATTTAAGTAAAATTTATTTCAAACATCAAATGAAGCGTAAAAATGTATACTTGAAATGGAGTGCTTTCTGCAGACATAGAAGTAAAACCAACAATGTCACTGAAATAAATTGTTACGCAATCAAAATTTTCTGCTTGTACTTTATGTCCTCTTTTCAATTGTTCAGCAACATATTTAGGTAACATTTCATATAATAAAGCATCTATTGTATAAAAAATGCAATTAATATAATAAAAGTACCTATACGTTTTGTATATCTATTAATTATTTGTTTACCAGTTTTCTTCTTTTCTTCTACAAGCTGATCAGTTCGCTCGTCAACTAATACCTCCAAATTATTAGCATATTTTTCCATCATTGCCATCATATTATCAAAAATATTTGGTCTCCTAATAAACATAACAGTAAATTAAAATATGTATGTACACTATGTATTCATATTCATATTGATATTATCATATACATATTCTTATAAATAAATATTTCTTCGACAAAATACGAGTAACGGAGTAAATACATTTTATACTATGTACATTGTACATACTGTTTATAATAAAAATGAAAAAAATATAATTTAGGTATCTTTTAATTATCATAAAATAAAAACAATATTATTTAACTTACATTCCTTTTCTCATAGGCCTTAATTTAACCCTAATCGATTTAAAATCTGGACGGTCATCCGGATTCTCTGCCCAACAATCTTGTAAACAATCTCTGACAAAATCGAAATTATTTTCTAATAGTTCCAAAGGTGGTCTATATTAAATACAATATTTAATTTTAGAATTTTTTTTTCAGTGTATATAATAACAATTTTATACTCAATATTTCATCTAAATAATATACCTAAAAGGTTCAGAACCGTCTTGTGAATAATAAATAATTTTTCTTAAAATATCAGAAATTCCTAATCCATGGTTCTCACCAAAAGGACCTTTTCGGCTATGCAGTTCATACAAGATAATTGAGAATGAATAAACATCTCCTTTTTGGGTTCCAAATGATATTTGAATAGAAGAATTATAACATCGCAAAAGCTCCGGTGCAATATATAAAAGTCCTATAATAAGAAAACTAATTTATTTTTATAATTTAAAAGTATTATTAAAATTATGTAAACTAATAAAAACAAATAATGTTATGATACTTAAATATTTGTGTTTAATTATATTTCACACACCTTCACACTTGCAATCTACTTCATCATCCTTTTGAAGTCGAAAATCATGTTGAAGAAAATGATGTGGAAAGTCTTCGGAATCTTTTTTGAATTCTTGAAGACCAAAGTCAGTAAGTTTTAAAACCCATCTCGAATCTACTAAACAATTAGATGTCCTCAAATTTCCATGATACCTTAACGGCGATTCGTGTAAGTACAACATGCCCTTTAATCAAATTTAATGATCATAATAAAATGGAATATAAGGAAAAAATATAAATAATACAGGTATTTATGAGGTATATACCCGAATTATGTCAGCTACTAAAGAAGCGACAAACATGTTGTCCAATTTTACATCTTCGTTTTCCAAAATATCCTAAAATTACAAAAATTAACCCGTTTAAAATTTATTAATTTCACTAGTGATAGTTGGCACACAATATACCTTCAAACTACCCCGATTGCAATATTCAGTCACAATACATATATTCGGAGGATCTGTACATGCACCAATAAATCCATTTAAATTTTCATGCCTTAAATCTCGCATCTAAAATGGAAAATTTTAATGAATTTATTACTATAACGTAAATAGTTCAAAAATGTTATTTTTATAGTTTTAGATTATAATATGAGAAATACTGATAATTCAAATTTAACATTTGTCTTTTGTATTATATTCTAATTAAATTCTTATTTTATAAAAACATTATTATATTTTATGGTTTTAAATTGCTTACCACTTTAAGTTCTTTTTTCATAGCTCTGGTTATATCAATGGACTTCTTTTTCACATTTTTTATGGCAAACACCCGACCTTTATAAATGCCAACTGTAGTGAATATCGACGAGTAACGGAAATCAGCATCAGGATTAGAACTTAAAGAGACCTGGCTAGTTCGTATCAGTGGATGTAAAGCCTTAAAAATACACGATGAAAATATTATTGTTGATAGAAGCTTATTCTTTTTAATACGAAACGATAGGTTTGGAAAGGTTACGGAACGAATAAATGAACAGTGTGCTGCTATCTAATGTTTAATTTCATATAGGTAGTCAAACTCTGCTTAATTAATTCTAGAAAGCTTATAGCCGTTTTATATTTATAATATTTATTAAACTTCGCTTTACTTTTAATGTTTTTTTTTTTTACATCATTAACATTAATGGAAAATACAATATATTACAGTCATACTTAAAAACAGATAAATATTTTAATTAAAGGAATATAAAATATACAAATTTACCATTAGATTTTTTCATTATCACATTATTATTTACACCAAGTGGATTGGTACACATACCAAATAATCAACATGGTTTTATTTTATAGTTTATAGGTAGGTACCATCTTTTAATTTAAAAGTATTATAAACAATTATTATTTCAATTTATTTAAAATTATAGTGAAGACAAAAATTATAATACACCTATATATTATTATTATTATTATGAAATTATATAATAGATAAATTTAAATTTATTTTATAATTATTTCAAAAATAATTAATAATCAAATTCGTTTCAGATTTGTGACAATCGTGAAAATAAATTCATTCCTATAGAATATTATTAATAATTTATTTTTAATTAAGTAAATCAAACAATAAAATTTTAAATATACAATATGTAGTGTATGGTTTTATTTAATTTATAATTTTATTAGTAGGAAAAATGCGCACAGCCGAATAATGTCTTAATTCCACACCATTTTCTCGATTTTACCGCTGAATCGTAAACGTCCCCATAGTTATAATATAGACAAATGGGAATTTTGTACAGTCATATAAACTTTATAGACACGATCCAACGTTCAAATATATATTACAAGATGTAAACATAATCAAAATTATGATGGATTTGAAATATGTATTTATTTACTTTCGTTGTAATTTTTATTTTCAATAACAAATGTAATATGTTTTACACAACCATAATTTATTTCATGGATTATATCGAACATCATCATCTGTTGAGTGATATATTTCGATGACATTACAGAAAAATCAAACTTTTAAGCGCCTAACAAACACTGTCAAATAATTCAAATTTAAAATATTGAAAGATATTGGTAATTAACAAAGGGCACACAGCATATTTTTATTAATCTAGTAAAAATAATAAACCAAATTGTGGATAACTAGCTTGAATATGTCAACTAAAAAAGTATTTGATTTTATAAAATTGAAATTTCCAATTGTAGCTGTTCCTGCAATCAATTTAACAGGATAAAATGTATACTACACTAGTTGCGTTACACGTTGTGTGCTTATATTTTTATAATATTGACTTTTAGATTGAATGAAAAATACAGTAGAACAAAATGTATACATACATATTTAAATATTTATTAGAATAATAATAACTGTATAATAATGTATACAACTGAAAATAAAAAATTAATAATACATATTTTATATAATTTAAAATTTGTACTTTTAATATATTGTTATAATATGTAATACCTATAAATTAATATTTATAAACTCAAAAGTCTTTCTTATTACTTATTAGTGGGTTTCGTAAATGTAAAATAAAAAATAAACAAATAAAAATTATTAATATTAATATATTATTATATGGTAATATATTAATATATAATATATATTAATAAATTAACCTGATTTAATAATTATCACATAATGTTAAATTTCAAATATATTAATTTTATAGCAAATAAAATATTATTCCCATACTATATAGAATATAGATTGTTTCTATATATTATATTATTAAAATTTCACGAAAATGTATTTAAAAAAAAGATAATTAACCTTTTAGTTATTCATATATTATTATGATATACATTTATTAAACGTTTGAACACTCGATTCAGACTTATATGATTCTATATTTCTAAAACTCGTTTTATTTCGTAATTTGAACTAGTTTTTTGATATTATTTCGTCGAATGACATATTACACTTTTACCGTTCTATCCCTACACTGTACGCCTACCCTACGATTGGATATAATATCATCTAATAATACTTAATAAAAATAATAATAATAATATTGTGTTAGGATTATATTTTTATTCCATTTCTATATCGTCCGTATCTCGCAAGAGAATATTTCTATCGTCACGGATGCTCACTCTGGATATCTTTGAAGAAGTACTACCGTTCTCCGCATCGTTGATTTCAATGTCTTTGTAATCGACCTTCCACAGCAGACTGTCCAGCTCTTGTTCATATTTCCAATTTCTGTAGAACACCAGAGAGACGACGGCCAACACCAATAACAGCGTGCCGGCGACTATTGACAATATTTCCGCGGTGTGCGCTGAAACGATACAAAAAAAAAAAAAAAAAAAAAAAAAAAATAATGAAAATAAAAATGAAAACGTAATAAAAAAAATCGTAATAATTAGTAATATTATCGTATCGATTTACTGATGCATTTCTCGCCGCGATAACCGCAAGCCGGTTCTGCCACGGGAGGTTTCCCAGAAATCCAATCCACGTTCACGACCATCGTCAGTTCCTGTATAATAATAATAAAAAAAATATTAAAACTATAAAATTCTGCACGCGTTGTTCGCAGCGTGATGATTGATTTATAATATTATATCGAACGAAGAGAAATTTACAGGATTTAAAGTCAAATTTCGGAGTTTAGCAAATCTGCCGGCCGGAAACAAGCCGTATCCTTTGGAGGCGTCGGGTTGCCGTTGCCGAGACACCAAGGTATAATTTCCTTCAGCGTCGCCGTTTTCGTCCATGTAAACGACGTACCTGAAGAATAAATTGAATTGAGTTTCATTTTAAGAGAAAAACTCGAATAAATTAACACGATACGATATCGCGTTATTACACGTATGTAATATAAACGTTACACCAAGTTATATTATTATATGTAATAACCAGAACGAATAATATTATATTATGTGTAAGGAGATCGGGTCGGACTGGGCCTCCAGACTTCATTGTACATATTTTAAAATTAAAAAATATTACTGATAATATTATTGTATTTCTGATAATAATTACCATTTTCTTAATTGTTATCTTATTTAAAAACAAAAATAGAGAAATAGAGATAGGAATTAACAATTTTTAGTATAATTTAAGGGTCCTTTGGTCGCAGACTTCGTCATCAGTCCGACCTTGAAGGAGATATTATATGCTACGCGTAAGTGTACATAAAGTATTAATATTATAAATATAATATTTGTAAATCATCCATTGTAATATTGTTTGTATAATTTATTTATCATAATTCATTTACTTAAGCTAATATAATAATTATGATATCTTTTTGTAATTTATATTAGTGTTTATATAAAATATTTCTCTATACTACAGAAATGTTATACCACAACATCAGCAGGGGTTTGTGGTTATAATGCACATTTGATGTTAGCTCAAAGTGTAGTTATTAGTTTTTTAATCAATATTTTGTAACCTTATATTATGCAATTTTTTTTGTTTTTTCACTTAATTTGAAGCTAAAATAATTAAATATTAAATAAACATTTAGTGGTAATAAATCGTAATATAATTTATGATTTGTATAATAATCTTATATTATAGTTGGCTTAAAAATAAATGAATAAAAACGTATGCATATAGTTATAATATAATATAATATATTATGCAGGACGTGGGCTTCTATAGAAAATGCGAAAATTTCTAACCACCCACTACACTTACCAGGTTAGGATAGGTTAAATAAGTTATTTTCTACTTTATATATATAATATATAGGTATATATAAACTACAATCAGGTCAGTAATCCATCCAAAAATCTGCACAATAATTTTATTATTCTTATAACATTTTTTATGTATCATAAATAATTATAATTCGTATAAGTTTAGAGTAAACTTTACAAGAAAACATTTTATTAGCCCTTTCTTAAATTCTACAAGAATTAACAATATTGCGTTATTAAAACTTATAAATATGGATTTTAAACAAATTACGCAATTATCACGAATCACGATAATAAAATATAAAATATTATATTTATAATTATCGTCCGTTTTGGTTATGACATTCACATTAATTTAGGAAAAAGGTCTCGGTCAACTCGATCAATAGCTAATTTTAATTTATTCTTTTATTTATACGGGGTTAGGCAATAACTCGTATGATTATAACTTAAATTATATTATCAAATGCACACATTTCAACAAAAAAGAAAATGACTATAATAAACAAATATAATAACGTAGGCGATAGTCTGTAAACAAAAAATCTAATTATCATTGTTAGAATGTCGCAATGATATAAAATGACATTACCCATTTTCTCGCGGTCAAACTATAAAATCTGATAAAAATTATTTCATTTTATTTAATAAAAGTTATCTACCTAATAAAAAGTCAATATATTATTTTGATGATGAAACTTAATATTTACACAAACTATTAAAAATAATTATATTATAATATTAATTCTGCGAAGTTATATGAAGTACTAGACGTCTAGTCTAGTGTTACTAGACGTGTACGATTAAAACTGACGAAATAAATTTATTTTAAGGGATAGAATATATTATATATAGGAATAAAATCATTTGTGATTATACATGTTATGCGATTAATAAAATAATACAAAATAACATGAACAATTAATTGTTTATAACTCTATAAATATATTTATTATTGAATACGTGTGGATAATTTATTTAAATACCTAAAATAAAACCTAAAACCACAAAAACTTAAAAGTAAATTTTTTTGTGCATTTGGTTTTTTTTATCTATATATTATTTTATAAACAAATAAATAATTTTAATACCTACTAAATAAATTTAAATACTTATATAATATATATTATATTCCTCTGAGTATAGTCTAAATTTATTAAATCGGATACTGTATATTATGTATATATAATATAGTGAGAGTGAAATACTTGTGAAACACATTTTTCTTCGTTTGGCGACATCTTGTGGAAATGTCAAGTTAAGAATTTAAAAAAACAAAACTTCTCTACAACTATTGAAAATGGTATTTTTACAAAATCATTTTATTACGCGTTTTTAAAAATAATTTATTTTCAATCTGAAAACGTTAAACTTTATTTCGTATAAAATGTAAATTCGACAATAATATATTTTATTATAAATTATACGAGTATTATGACGTATTATTCGTATTATTATTATTATTGTTTATTTGAAATATTACGTCGTTTTGTAAAGATTAAATATTAAAAAAAATAGACGATATAATTTATTATATATTATTATGTACCGTTGATGGTCAAAACTTTTTTAAAAACACGTTTCTTCTAAATATAATTTTCGTTAAGAAACATCTTGCACGCGCTTTTCCATTTTTTTTTCGCAAAACTTTTATGATATTAAACTAATATTTATTTATTTCCCAGCGTATTTTGCTTACCCCAGTGCACTTTTGTAATGTGATCCTTTGAATTTGGCAATCATAGCAGTACCGTTTCTAGGATCATCACCGCACTCGATCATGTCCAACACGCATCTCGCATATAAATGAACGGCGTCGTACAAATATGCTGCCTCGACAGAAATCTACAATAATAGTTAAAAAAAAAAAAAAATGATTTAATTGAAATATTTTCGTGGTAAATGAAAAAAGTCATAAGTCAGTATGGGAATTTCTTGAATAGTGTTATTCATATGAAAATCAGTGGGCATTTGGATTTGTTCATCGTTAGTTGGATAAATAATTAACATAAATACTTTGTTTCTGACATAACAATTTAGTGGCAAGTATTAGAACAATAATTACAAATACAATGATTAACGTACCATATAATCGCTCACGCATGACGAAAACTCGTTAAAAATAGTCAAACAAAATCAATATTTTTTATTCATACGTAATTTAAATTATAATAATTTATATAGAAAAAGTAAAAATAAATTTGAATAAAAATTAAATATATGTATATAGGAAGTCTTTTAATTAACTACCTATATCTAAATGACTTAACGGTTTTTTTGAGCATATTAATAATAAAAATAACCATCAATATTAATTATTTTATTTAATAATCATTATACTCGTATTATAATTATAATATATATTATGGATATAACTAAAATTTAATATATGCGTTATGCGTATTGTAGTTATAAAGAATTATTAATTATTATTTAAATTTAATATTCATGTTGTTCTTAAAGTTTTTTATTTATAAAAACGTATAGGTAAATTATATATTTCAATATTATTGAATCGCATTTTTGAGTTTTTCATTTTATGATTTTTAATTTTTTCAAATATATTTCAGTATATATATTAAGATATTATATTTATAATTTCATATTCTAGTAAGGAATATTTTTTTCTGAACATTTTAACTCAATATACTATAATATAATAGTGAACCATGGCGGTATTTATTATATTTACAAGCGACGGTGTCGTTTAGGAGAAATGAAAGTTACACGAGGGGAAAAATGTGATAGTTGGTTTACGATAAAAAAAAAAATCATTCTTTATAATATATTATAAAAATAAAAGCTACGAAGATAAAATTTTGCAATGATAAATAGAGTAACTGAACCGACAACAAAATAATAGATAACATACTGAATAGCCAATTTTTTATTCGGTAAATTGACAAAATAATAAATATATTGTAATATAAATAATAGGGTATTATAGCTGTTAACAAAATAAAATTTGATCGGGTTTATACTCTATGTCTATAAGACTATAGCTATAAAAATTATTTCTGAATAGACTGTATAAATTAAGGACGATAGAACAAAACGAATATACGCGCACACAATAAAGTTATTTAACATTTAAGTAATAGTGTCTAACACATATAAAATGAAATTTTGTTCGAAGTACGACAATAATTATTAAAAGAACAGTCTTCGTCATTCAAATGGTTGAAACGAATAGAATCAATATATTTTTATTTGATTTGAAATTTTATTCGATGTTTTAGACGTTTAATAGGTAGGTTAGGTACTTTCATTATTGTAATAATTTGAAGATATATATATTATATGTTTTTATATATTTTTAAACCATACATAAATACATATTAATTTCTCTATTAACATCATCGAAAGTAGTCATTTCATTGAAAATCAATCAATATTTGTTTAATAAAATATTGTTTAATATTATTTTGTATATAACAGAAGAATAATAAAAAAAAGTCATCAACAATATAACCGGTGACATTGTGTCGGGATGGAGTTTCACTTTGTGTACAAAATAAATGAACGAACATTGACAAAAATCAGGACATTTCAATTTGATATTCGCGTTGGCCAATCTACATTTTTTTCCTCGATCTTAGTTTATAGAATAAAATATCATTCGCTGTAATTGCTATACCATCCTTAGATAATAATAGATTTATTACCACTTTTTTATATGTATTTTTTATAAGAAATAATAATTTATCCGTATAAATAAAAAAAAAAAATGCCCGAATACATAAATACATAATTACGTATATTTACACGTTTAAGCAGTAAGTTGTAATAATTATCCGTTAAAATTTAAATTACTATTACAAACATTACTAAGTCAGGGGAGGTTCCAGAGACTTGGTTGGGGGGGGGGGTGCCAAGTCAAAATTTTGGGATAACTTTATAACAAAAAAACACAAATTTCTACTATCATAATTATACGTAATAATGTAATTTTGTTTTTAACAGTATACAATTTCTTTTTAATACGGTCCTGGGAGGGGGCCGTGGCCCCTTGCCCCCCTGGAACCGCTCCTGTACTAAGTACTTTATCTAAAATTACTTTGAATGATTATTGATTGTGTGTACTTCATTTTAATTATATAATTTTTCTTTTTTTTAAATTTATAATAAAAATGATTAGATTAAAGAAAATACCTATAATTAAAAATTTTAGATTTCATATACCCAAATATATACGTTAATAATTTATAAAATATTTTAAAGTCTATTTATATTTTTTTTTTTACAAAATATTAAATTAAATTTTATATTGATTGGTTTTTTTTTTATTACTGGATTTATCCCAGGAATATATATAATGTTATGCTATAATAAAGCATGTATAAATGAGTAATAGCATACCAAAAAATGAAAATTTGATAAAAAAAGACATTCTAATTTGATTAATGATGGTTTACGATCAAGTAGAAAAAAAAAATTAGTGACGTGATTCTCTCTCCCCTCTTGATAAATGTTGTGAACCGATTAGTGACAACAAAAACGTTATACCACATTTTTCGGTACAAGTCTGTTGCGTATACATTAGCTACATTAGTTATATTGTCACTGAATAAAAAAAAATGTATAATAACATAAACGGAAGGTTTGATGATTTGCAAATCATGCGTACGAAAATTGTACTTATATTATACATTCAACTATATACTTGAAAACGTGGTGATATAATAAATTTGAGAAAAAAGTTAAATGTTAAAAGTTATAAGTTTATTTAATTGTAATATTTTTAAATGTTCAAAGTTTATTTTCCTGAATAAACAATAAGATTATATTTAAAATACCTAAATTAAGTTTTTAATTACTCATTTATTTGAAAAATTCGTTGACATATTCTTAATTATTCTTTTAATCCACTTCCACACTATCTAAATCATTTGAAATTTATCATATAAAATTAATTTTCAACGAGCTTAAGACTATTTTGTTTACTTGGAATTTTAATTAATGCTACGCATAATTTATATTTAATGATTTTCAAACAATAACTTTTGTATTACATTATGTTTAAATCACATATTTGAACAAATAAACAGTTATAAACGTACTCGACACTCGTATAAGTAGAAACATTAAAAACAACTTTTGTCTAATGATAACTGTTCGACACTTGGGCTAAGAATACATGCAACACTATATATTTTATTACGAGTAGGTATATACTTCGATGATAGGACCTACTTAAAATCGGTTGATATTAATGTAATTAACATACATAATGTGACAATTTCAATATAAAGAAAAATCTATTGAATACTATTTTATGATTATACGTAAAACTTAGTAATTAGTAAAAAATAAGTAAAAAGTATTAAATAAATTATGTTAAAATTTTTAAATACAAAAAAAAAATTAAATATTTGTTTTATGAAGGTTATTATAATATTTAATTAAACGAAACTGCAATAATATATTTTGTTTGATAAAAACATATAATATGCCATTGTCCATTAGTTTAATTT
This sequence comes from Tetraneura akinire, assembly GCA_021307375.1. Lineage (NCBI taxonomy): Eukaryota > Metazoa > Arthropoda > Insecta > Hemiptera > Aphididae > Tetraneura > Tetraneura akinire. Next base: position 563,076 of record JAIUCT010000014.1, on the reverse strand, counting down.
ATTTAGGTATTTAGTTGTTATGGGTACAAATGCATATACCTATGTACCTATTTGATATGGGCAACTAATTATAGGGATAAATTATATATAATAGTTTATAATATTTTTAATTACATTACAAATAAATAATTTTATTTTGCATAAATTTAAAAAATATAAATTTATATTTTCATTTCGACTTTAATAACTTATGAAGTTATGACACGCAAAAACTTGTTGATCAATATAACTTATACTTATGGGTTTAAAAATATTCATAAAAATTACTCTCTTAGAAATAAATTATTTTAGTTCAAAAAATACAAAAAATGAAACTATAGTCTATAACAAATAATAAAGTTTTTGTAACTATATTGGAAAAAACATCACATTCTATTCATTCATTAAGATTTAAGATTATGTAAATGCAATTTTATATAAGTCAATGTTTATAAGATTATATTATATAATATATTTTCTAGTAATGGTAGTAAAACTTTTAATGACTTTTAACATTCTTGAAATATATGGGAAAAAATGTAAAATTTAATCACATTCCAATTATTTATACAAAATCAATATAATATATTGAATGCTTTGTCACCCACATAGATATAACATCTTTCGATTTTCGTGTATTATAATAGCTATTATGAAAAAAATGTTAATTTTTAAACCCGCGTTGTTAACATTCACTATTCAGAATAAAATTATTATTATTTATAGATAAAAAATATCAATCGATTTTAAATATAAATAAAAAACTTTACTTGGTTGCACATTAATTTTAATTATAAAAAATTTAAAAAAATTTAAAACTATTATAATTACTACAGATCTATTATTATTGTTATGATATATGTCAATTGGTATTTTTATGTTTTTTTTTTTTTTTGCAACACATAAATTTATTTATTAGATACTTAAATATTAAATGATTTGTTGTTTACCTGTTTAACACCGCCCAATTGCACCAAAGGATTTGGGAACTTAAATGGCGGTTTCTCCATATACTCGTTAACCTTAACTGAAAAATTTTTAAATCCTTTAGGGGGTGTAGGTACTACACTAAAGAATGATTGAAATGCTTTCTCTAAAATCGGATCTGGCTTGTTTGATAACATTCCAGTTAAATATTTTCCTGGATTTTCTGCATCATACTGCTCAACGTCCACACCCACTACGAAATATTCACCTGGTCATAGTGATATATATAAAAAATAAAAAAAATAAATGATATAAATACACCAATGACAATTTTTGATTATAATTTATAGGTACTTATTTAAAAACTTTGTTGCAATTAAAACATGTTGTAAATAAAAAGGATGGATATTTAGTTAAAATTTTCTATTTTAAATTTTATTGTCGTTTTTAAATACTGACCATACTGTATATGAGTAAATAATAATATAATTACATGGATGTAATCCAAAATAGCTAATTTCCTGCAGCTTTTACATTTAAAATGATTTTGCCAAACTAAACAGAAATGGCTCTCGAAATACTTAATTTGGGCGATCAACCAAAAAGATAACCGTGTTAAAATATTATAATATATCTGTCTAGGTATTAATAATACTAAACTACAATATAATATTATATAAGTTAATTATAGTTTTTAAAATTTTCTAAATTATTAAAAATCGTTATCCCTAGCTATTATACATTTAATGCTTTTGTTTTAAGATAGTTAATACATATTATATTATGACTCTAGGCCTTTTTAGACCGAACACCGAAGAAATGACTAGCAACATATCCGGTAACATAAATTTCCAAAAATATTAGTTAACTGTAAGATAATAATGGGTCAATTATTGAATTAAGAGCTAGAGCATATATATATATATATATATAAATATATATATATATATATATATTTAATACACTATCCTATAGTCAGTCAAAAAAAGTTGTTCGGAAATCAATATCTTAAATATTTCCTCCCTACGCTGATATTTTAGACGAAACCTGAGAATTGGTCACTATACTATTACCCAAAGGGGAAAGAAAATGCAGCAGGCAGAAAGTAGTTTTGACGTATTATTGTATTTTGTGCGACTTCCGACGTTCACGGGCCAATGGGCCATGAGTACTATCAAAACCAAAGATAAGAAAATCCTTATCGAATGTTTATCGGGCAACAGCAAATATTGAGAGTTGCCATAAAAATCAGTTTGATTGGTTAACCAGTTGGAATGAAGTGACAGAGGCAAAAATACTTATAATATATAGGAAAATATGAAGAACAAAATAGTACGAGATAATAATTTTAAAATGCAAAAAAGTAACAAAAATGCGAAATAATAGCTTTTAACAATAAAAATTTAAGTTGTATAATATAATATAATAAAGCGCTTACCGTTTTTGAATAAAGCCATTTCGTCCATAGCAACAATAAGACCGGTATGATCATAGTAATTTCCCAACACCACGTATACTAAAACAAAATAAAAAAACCACCACACAATACATTATTTGAATGAATTGTTATTACCTTCTATCATCAAAAAAAAAAAAATAAATAAATAAATAAATAAATAAATAAAAAAAAAAAATAGTGTATTGAGGATTTTCATTAAATGTATTTTGTTTTCCTTAATAACGTTAAGTGAAATGGACGAAACACAATAATATACATATATTTGAAAACAGTTGGATATTTTTTTGGATCAATATTTTTTTATTATATATATACGAGTATATATATATTCTCTATTTTCTGTCTACAAATCAAATTATACTTTTATCTTTTTCTTTTTAAACATACAGTTTGATGACACAAATTTCATTTTCTATACTTATAATTTATTTTTATTAACCAATTAAAAAGTTTTTTTTTTTTTTAAATATAATAATATAATAGTAGGTAGGTATGTTTAATTATTAATAATTGAAAAAAAAATATGAATACATAATCAATATTTATATCAGTATTCATTATTCAATATTCATAAAATTTATTCCAAATTAAAACAGAATAAAGTTAATTCCTTAAATTGCTTTTTTTATTTTTTACTTACTGATAATGTCTACTTAAGATAAATTATGCAAACTTACTTCAAAGTTTAAATTAAATAAAATTTAAAAAAATGATTTCCAATTTGCCGTTATGAAAATTTTTTAATACATGTATAATCAAATTCATTAATTAATTGAAAAAACAATTGGTTCGTTACGTTTCTGAACATTAAGTTTATCTTATAATATTTATTATATAATTAATTATCAATTAACTAGATGGTTTACAAGATAATATAAGTTTAAAATAATATGTTATTGAACTATTATATTTCATATTTAAGCCATTTATATTAATGGACTATTCTGGTTTGAGACTAGAATAATATATAAAACTATATTTTATTATTTAAATGAAATACGTTTTGACTGTGATGTATTGGTTGTTGTGTTCAAAGTGAATAACTCCCACGTTTTCCATGCAGAATGTACTCATTTAATAAGAATTTTATACTCAGGTCATAAATTCTATTTAGTCGTATGTCTTTAAAATCTAATTTATTGCTTGAATATACTTGAACATTATAATATTTAACGAAAAACTTCTACAAAAATGCACATTTATTGAATTAATATACAATTTGATATTCTGAATACAATATGATAGGCGGGGCTTTATACTAAAATTAATTGCCTTTAAAAATTTTAAAAACAAGTATTTACTATTATAATTTAAAACAACATTATATTTTACAAGTATGGATTAAAATAAATGTAATATATATTTTATTTCTTATAAACTTCAAATTTAAATTATTTGTCATACATACGAGTACTATAAAAACTTAGTATACAGGTAAGTGCGAGTATTTCTAATACTAAATGATATAGATAAAAATATTATTATATAGGTATTAATATAACATGTGCGTTTGAACATTCTTTTTAAACATGGAGTAGAAAAATATTCTTATTCAATACTAAGGACATTATAAATGATAATTAATATTAAGTATAATATTTTTAAGAAATGTAACACATAAATTATTATATACAATTTTAAATAAACATTATTCAATTACATAAAATTGAATTTTTAAAAAACAGATTTTAAGTACTCTGGTTTCTGATAAAATATTGTTTGAACAACATTTTAAATTTCACACGAAGAGCTGAAATTTAACAAATTGATATAATTTATATTTTATATCCAGTAGTAGTCATTACGGCATAAAAATTAAATTTATTATAGGATTCTCATGAGACAATACAAACCCGTTTGAATCGAATTACGAGTAATTTCGCCAATAAATTTTTCAGCAAAAACTTTATATAATTATGTTTGAATTTTAGATTCTGAGTTAAGAAAAATATATATTGGTTTAACAATAATGTGTGTGTGTGTTTTTTTTTTTTTTTTTTAAATGCTTGTTAATGTGAAGATTTTAATAAATATTTATAATTAATACTTATATTATCTGATTGATCTTCGCTCATAATCGTTTTTTTGAATGCACGATTTTTCTTTCTATTCAAATTTTAATCAAAATACAATAAAATTTAAAAGGTTAGTCACAGTTGTATTATGTCCATACCTACATCATACTAATGTTTGATTGGCTTTTTATAATGTATAAATATAAACTATTGTCTATTCCAAATAATAATAGACATTAGTTATAGTCGTATCAATTCAAACAGTAAGCATTTATCAGGAATATTTTTTATAAAACCACTAAATAAGCAATTACATTATACTGGAAATTGAATTGTGATGATTGCTGTATTTGCCTTATAAACTTATAGTTTAAAAATTAAGTTATCATTTCTCTCTCTGGAGTCTGGATACCAACAAAATAAGTTTTATAAGGTATGGGATATTACGTCTGGTGCAGACACTTTTATTAATTTATATATATATATATATATAATATATATTTAACTTATTTGATAAAAACTTATTTTTAAAGTTCTCAAATTATATATCGTATAAAAATTCCAAAAGACTTATTTATACTTTCAAAATTTCAATTAACATTTGTGTACATAATATTTATTATTATTAATCTAAAACATTATTAGACAATACAAATAATAACTAATAAAATTTTATATAGAACTTAAAAAAACCTAATAGGTGTATATTATATGTTTATTTATGTATATATTCGCATTTATATATTATATAAAATATGAAAAATAAATAATATATTGCATATAAGTACTTATAATAATTTTTTAACTGAACGATAAAGGCAAGAAAAATTATAATATAGTGTTATATCTTATAAATTTTTTCCAAAACTATATCTATTTTTTTTCTGTTAAGTATTCGAAAATATATTTATGACCTTTTATACTCATGGTTAATATTAATACGATAGGGTTAACGCAATAATATATTTTGTCTATTCTTTTAACCCCAACAATATTTTCTCTATTGTCATATTATTCGAGTAATATAAATTATACCTGTGGAATTGTGGTATGTAATATGTAATATGTAAATTGAAAAATTATAATAATATTGAAAAAATTGAAATGTTTAGATCATAAATTACAGTTATCACATTCAATATAATAACATTATCATAAATACTGCTTTTTATCATTTTCAATAAATAACTCATATTTTATTATATTTTTTATATAGTATTTATTTTCTTTAAAAATAATTCATTTATTATAAATATATGATAATGATATAGATTCCATTAAACGCAAATTAAATTATATGATGTTATTGAATGATTTATATTATGATTGAGTTATAATAATTTAATTTTAATATAGGTTTATTTTAGATTTATTATAAATTACATTTAAACAATTGCATATTTTATATTTATTTTTAATATAGTCAGGGGGCTAGCAACGATTTGACCTAACCCATTTTAGTTCACTTGAGTTTTTTATGGCTCATGAAATTATTGGGTCTCGTGAATACAATAATAATCGGTGGAAATGTGAACTGGAAGGGCGAGTCTCCGAAATTTAAGAAAAATCAACTGGTTTTAAGGCGTTTGTCTTTGTATACCTGAATATGTTTCCGAATATTTTCTACCATTTTTTTTTTATAACATCTATAAATAATTTAAAAAATGATTAATTTAACTAATTTGGTTTTGGTGCCAGACGCGTTAAAATAGGTTGATTTTTTAAAATTTAAACGGTCTACACTTTTACTGATTTTTTTATTTTATTAGAAACCCAATTTAATGAGCTATGAAAATGTCAAGTGAGCTAAAATGGGTATAAGGTCAAACCGTCAATCATTAGGTATAGGTACTATAGTTTCTAAACTAAAATTAATTTCAATTTTTAAAAGATTTAATAGTAAAAACTTTTATTAATACAATTTTACATTAATCAACATGGTTTTTTAAAAATTAAATTATATTTAAATGTGTAATTTATTTTAAAATAAGTATTCCTTATAAATATTCGTGTTAGCATGTTTTATGAATACATAATATATTTTATTTTATGCGAATGTATCGATATTAATTTTAGTTTCAATCTACCTGCAATTCGTGTTTTATCAGAAATATCCGTAGGTAAAATTATATTTACATATTATAATAATATTTTTCAGTATTTTCGGTTGACTATAATATACCTACATAATATTTGAAATATTATTTCCGCAAAATTAGTTGTACCTGTATCTACTTATTATAAATATATATTATATCTATACGAAAAAATATAATAATAATACGAACAGTAATGCCTATTAATATTTATTTACTTATTTTTTAAGATTGTATAAAACGAATAAAATTCCACAAAGGCGTTACGAGTAAAAAAAAAAAAAAAAACGAAAATATATAGTAAAAAATTATTGTAAGAACGACGTGGGAGTAATTCAACGGAATAAAGATCGTCTTACGGGGATTTCTAACAAAAAAGCTCCATATAAATAATTGTCTATTTTACTTCCACCGAATACGTTTCCAAATGTGAATTTCACTATGGCTCGTCATAAATATTTATATCCGAATAACGTTATGATAATATAATGTCTTTTTGATTGCAGTATACGAATATATCAGCCGAAACCGCCCGCGTTAATCTATAATATACAACGTTTTACGACAAATTTTAATGACTCGAAAATAACACAACTTGTGGCGCTTAAGTGAATATATTATTATATGGATGAAGACGTACGAAACCACTCAAAACATTATATTTTAATCATATATATTATATAAACAACAATCTGAGAATAAAAATAGCTTGTATATTGACTTGTATATATATATTAAATTTGTACATGTTCGCTGTATAGTAAGTTGCAACTACGATGAAAGTCGTAAAATAATAATATATATATATATATATATACTACTCCAGTTTAAACGTATTATAATATTTTGGTTTGCTAAAAATAAATTTCGATTCATCTGTAAGTTATGAAAACTGTCTAACAAAACGTCATATTTTCAGCATAACCCATTTAGCCTAATATAATATTTCGTAATAAGAGGTCAAGATATACAATTTTTTTCTTCTTTTTATTATTAAATCTTTTAGAGTATTAAATATATAAAGATCATTATTAGATTTTCAACAGAATCTCCTTTCTCCGAAATCTCGTAAAGGGTAATCGGGATGCCAATGTTTTATAATGATAATATTAACGATACTATTATGTAACATCAGGACTCAAGATAAGATAATAATAATATTCGTAGCTTATCAAGCATAATATAAAAACATAAAATAAAAATCGATTGTAATAGTAAAATTTAGATCGTTCCAATAAACTTTAAATATTATTTTGGCATTATATAGAAAAACCCGTGATAGCGTGCATGTGCAATGACTGGACAACTACTGATAATGTATAAAATAAAAATAATATTGATACTTTTATGGGTTGATAAAGTTCATTCCTTCCAGTCGTCCACTGTTATATTTTATATGGCAAAATAAAAAAAACAATACATTTATTTGTCGAAATAAATAGTAAAAAATAAATAGTTTTATAAACTATGCTATTTCCAAACGGTATATATATAAATTATAGGATGTCCCAGAATTTTTTACACAATGTAATCTCAGGAAAAAATTAAAAGTTTTTTAACAGAGTTTTTTTTAAAAAAAAATTTATAGGTAATGGACTATAAGACATAAAAATATTACCTACATTACTTTTTTAAATTTAATCATTTCATAAAAAAATAAAAATAATAACTTTTTATTTATTAAATTAAGTGAAATTTGGAAATAACCAGTTTATAGGGGAAAATTATTTAATACTCGTAATTTTAATGGATAGATATAGATCTCTTAATAATAAGATTTAGATTTTTAAGATCTATGATAGTATTATTTATCCATTTTTAAATTAAAATACCATTTTAAAGAGTCCTCTATAATAATGAATCGAATTTTAAGTGTAATAGTTGGATTCAACAATTATAACACTTTTTTTTTTTACAAATTTTCAGTAACATATTCAAGAGATTCATAGAATAAAATAAAAAGTTGATACCTACATGTTTTTATCTCCAAACAAATACATGTATTTAATATACCCCGTGGTGACTAACGAAGGGTTAATAGGTACATAATACATAATTATTATTAATAAATCATTATTTAGCAGTTAGTTTATTTATATAAAAATTGAAAAATTGAATTACACAGGAAGTCAAGAAATATTTATGTTTTATATTATAATGTGGAAGTAAAAATTGATAATATAATATACCTATATATTTAATATATATATATATATGTACCAACCCAAATATAAAGTATATAATAAAATTTATTTTTTATGTCATAGTCTAATTATTCTAAAAATATAAATAATTCATCCGAGTTTAAATAAAATTATTAAATTTAAAAAAATAGTTGATTTAAAGAATTAACAATGTATCATAGTGTAAATAATTGTAATTGTTAAGAAAGTATTATAAACATTTTGCATAAAAAACTATTGTGTCCCTCAAAATTTATGATCATTTTATTTTATATATTTAACTTCTATGAAAAATTGAAAAGAGTACCAAATCATTTTTAAAATGATTGTTTGACATTAATATATTCCTTATCTTTTATATTTTTTATAAAAAATTATAACACTCACTATATATAATTGAATAATTTTTCTTATGATTATTAAATTCATACGTCAATATTCATTTCAAAAATACAGAATTACGATTTTTAATTATTTTATACGTTTCTTTAATAAATTTCTCAAGTAAATGAAAACTGAATAAAATATTATTATTATTAAATATTAAAAGCTTCATCAAATAATTTTTCAGATTGTATAATATTATATTATATGTAAATCATTAAAATTATTTATTTTGAATACATTAATAATTTCCATAATAACTAATAAGTAATGCAAATACAACTTTATTATTATTTAAATTAAGTTTTCATCATTCAATTTAATGTTTTGATGTAAAATATAATAAGAAAAATTTTTAAAAGTAAATTATAACTTTTAATTTTAAAGAATAAAAGTGGTTTCAATAGAGACAATTGATTTTAATTAGATATTATAATATAAAGATTATAATATTTAAAAAATAAATAATACCTACAACACTAACAAATTACAATAAATTTGAAATTGAAAAATTCTTAATATTATATCTTTATAAAATAATTTTGAAATAAGTAGGTATATGATTATACTATTTTTTAAATTTAATTTGAATAAGATATATATTATATATAGCCATATAGGTATAATATGAATACATACAATACTGATAGTGATCAGTTTTGCTGTTATTTTTTGTCTTTTATAAAATAAAACGTTTGTCATCCATTTGCTGAATATAAAATATAATATTATATGTATATTATAAGTTGTAGTTATTAAAAAACGTATAATATACGGTATGAAACAAGCAAAACAAAATTAAAATTTCAAACAGTACTATTATAATCACGCAGTGAACAGTTTTATTATTTTTAATAGACGTGTGTGACTCCAAGTTATAGATGTTATAAATTAAAAAATAAATGTTTAAAAGTTTCAAGTACCCCAGTTAAAAAATAGTCGTACACAAAAAAAAACTTTTTCAACTGTTAAATATATATTTTCTAAAACAATAGATTTTTCAATATATCATTTTTGCCGTTGTATTTAGATTTAAAATTATTAATTTTTTCTTTAGGGTACCAACAAATAGAAGGATTTTGCGTTTAAAACGAATGAATATATTAATATTAAAATTATATTATACATTTACCCTTAATAGTGTGATATAACGACCTTCGTATAATGGTTTGTATAATGTTAATTAATCCATATACACCCGATTGCGTTACGGTAATTGTTAACTTTCATAATAGTTGTAGTCTTTAAATGCATTCTACTGTATTACGTGGTTATTTTTGTCAAAAATCACAGCACATTTAACTCATAAAGTCATAACCGTTTAATTTATATTTATCATAAATTCAATGCGCCAGTAGAATAAAGTATAATGTAAATAATTGTTTTAAATTAAATTTTGGCTTTTTCTACATTATTTCTTTTAATAAGCGTGTATTTTGTTGTATAGAAGGCATATCAACTTTGATGTAATTTTTTTTAGATATTACCTCATTTTACAAAGATTGAAACATTTTTTTTTTTTTTTTTTTTTTTTTTTTGTTATTAACATTATACATTATTAGTAATTAAATTAAATTAAATTAGTATACATATAATATTATTATTATAGTTATAAAATTTAGTTTTAAATATTTTAACGATATTTTCTTCCTAAGTTTCATATTTTACTATATTATTTTTTATTTTTACTTTTACTTTATAATATGTTGATTAGAGTAAATTAATTATATTTAATATTTATTTTAATATGAATAATTATATAATAGAGTATACAGCCTAACATACAATTTATAATTAATTTATAATATGTATATTAAATTACAGTTTCTAAGTAATTTTAAATATTCTGAATAAAAAGTATAAAAATATAATAAATAGATAACTGATTAACTTACTACGTGTATCTTGATAAGTATCAGCGACAAGTTTAACAAAGGGGTTAGCCGTGTATCCGTGCAAATAATGAGTGTTCCATGTCTTTTTAGCCGTAATTTCTATACCAGATTTGGAAAACACTTCTGTTATGGTAGACGCAATTTTGCCAAAATGAGTGTCCTCTGCATTCGAATATAAAAATGTCACCTGTACAATAACCACATTTATTAATTATTACTCAATTTTATTCATAAATGAAGACCGTGTGACTAGTGCAAATTTATCGAAAGATTTTAAATTTTTATTTATAACATCAAAAATCATATTTTTAAGTGAATCGTAATTACCAAATTCCTTCTAAATTTTAGTATTTGATATTGTTTTATTAACAAATATGAACATTAAAGATATAAATTAAAAATAGGTACACAAAATAATTTATTAATCCGTAAAATATTTAATGAACTTACAAATAAATATTGGATAATAGACACATTAAAATTAACGAGCAGAGAAAATTAGTAATAATTATTTTCTTTTTTTTGGAAAAATAATATTTTTTTATTATTTAATATTTTTCTTAACATCTTATTCAAAATTCTTATTTCTTAGTCATTATCCAACTAAATATTGAATAATTGTTTTTAATTTAATTACTTAATATATATATATATATATATATTATGTAAATAAAACTTCTAAGTACATTATTATATTTAAATTTTAATAAAACATATTTATTTGATTGATAAATAGACAATGTAAAATTTTAAAATATCTAACAGGTTTTAATTTCCAAAATTCAAATATGAGAATATTATCAATAAAAACCAGTTTGAAAACATGTACCTAAATAACGATTAACAGTAAAAATCACTTAGTGTGGAATCATTAATTATATAATGATAATTATTTTAATTTTTAGCAATCAATAGGTATAAAAATTAAAAAAAAAAAATATTTTTGTTTATTTTTTAAATCAATAATTTAAATTATTTTTGTTTATGTATCCAAATATTTATAAATTATTTAAATATATTAATCCAAAGGATGTTTTTTTATCAAAATTTTTGTATACTTAAATTACTTATTATGTTAATGAAATTCAAATATTATCGTGTTTTTTTTAATTTTTTTTTTTAGAATTACAATTAATATTTTGGTTCTACGCTAAGAATCCGTAGTATTAAATAGCCATTATAACTACTTCTCAAATGTCAAATATTATACGTCTGTAATACATAATGTTATTTATAATTGGAATAGTAGTAGGTATATTACGTGCCCTAACTTTAACACGCAATAATTCAAATGAAAAAATATTAAATTTAAATTTCACCTCAAGCTTTGAATAATTTTTATTAAAACACATGAAACATTGCGTGTTAAATAACATTCAAATATACATTTTTAAACGATTCTTGTGCATTTGTGCCACTTATGTATCTGAGAAGATTTTTTACAAGATAATATTATTATAAATCCATTAATCGTGTTAATGTTTATACAAACAGGCAACAGCTATGAAGTAGAGTTCACTAATGGATTTTTAAAAGTATATAAAAAAAAATAGGGAAATATTATTAAAAATGAAATTTAAGATTTGCTTCGTTAAAATTAAATTCGCCAAAATTTATTATCCGTATATAATAATTATTATTTGTTTTTAGTGAACATAATAACATTATTGTGATTTATACAACTACATTATAATATTATATATCTATATGCCCTATAAATACTACACTATACTATAACTTTATTATTATTATTATGACTTTGTTTCATTTATTCAGTTTTATTTTTATTATTAAATAAAAGGAATCATCGTAATTTTACGATTATCCGGATTAAACAGAAATACGACGTTTTTTTTTTAACACCGACATATTCAGAAATCAACGCTGACTCCTAAAAAATACAAGTATGACTTAAACTTTTCAATTTCTTGGTTTTATATTATTTATGCCGTACTTATTTGCTATTTAAATATCAAATACTTATCATTGTCAAATAATTATCAATTTCAAATGTATTAAAATGTATTTAAAAGACTATAATGTTTTAAAATATTTTAAGAAAATTAAAAGGAAGTCTCTATTATACGATATAAATTAATGTACTTATAGATAATATAATATCTAATAAAATTTAATAATTTAATAATCTATGTAACCGATCTCAAAAATTAATAATATGATATAGAATATAGATTATAGATATTATATAAATGTAATAATATACGAGATGAAATTTATACTATCTATTCAAAAAGTTTAATTTATAGATCAGATACTTAAATAAAAAAATATCTAAAGTAAAAAATTACATGAAATTAAGCTACACATATTGCATATAAAATAATATAAAATGCACAAAATATATAAATATGTATTACGATAAAAAGTTGAGAATTTCGAAGAAATTTTATTATATTATGATTATAATAGTACCTATACTTAAATTAATTTTAAAAAACTTTTATTGTCCATTAAATGTTTACTCTCGACAATGTTGAAAATAAATTAGGAAAAATATGATCTGGATAACGATTAATAATAAATAATTTTAATTTAAAATTAATATATTAATTTAAATTAATACCAGTGTATTCTAGCATTATTACAAATAAAATTATTATCATGCAACGCCTAAAGTTGGTGATTAAATCGTGTTAAACATGAACATTTTGAAAATCGCAGTGTTTTGAGAAATTAAAAACGTGTCATGTGGTTGAAGGACATAGTCAGCTGCAGCTGAGGTTTATGGACGACAAAGTGTTTATTTGTGATAATACGAGGGATGAAATGTAATATAAAAATAGAGAGTGCCGCATGTTGAAAACGGTCGGTGGTACTGCACGTGCCACGTGGTATATTAAGTAATATATAGAATGTGTCATGAGCATTTTACAACAATACATTGATATTATAATGTTTACATAAAAGTAAAATTCTTTTGATGGGCCCTGTAAATAGTTAAGAATATAATATTATAATATTATCATACTTATATTTTGTATTCGTGTTAAGCGTAATATAAATAAATTATGAGGCATTACGTTTTTTTTAAAACCATTAATAAATAATTTCATTTATTATTTTTTTAATTTATGTTTTATAAAAATTAATTAAATTTATAATTGAAATATTATTTATACAATATTCCATGTTAATATGAAAATTTTCGAATTTTCGTACGAGTTTCTACCTAAAAATTTGAAATTTATCTAAAATCAATAATAATAATAATAATAATAATAATAATATTATTATTATTATTATTATTATTATTATTATTATTATTATTATTATAATGCACAGAAACAAATAGTTTTATGAATAAATATTATAATATTATAATGGTTACTGTTAAATATTATTAATATTAATATAACTGTATGGCAACGAATAGTGAGGATGGGCAGTTAGAAATGTTATAATTCTCTAAGATTTCTCTACAAATTGATATAAAACCACTATTATTCGTATTTTTATACACCCTGTATAAATAAGAACAACATTGTTTTATCTCACACCTGAGTCCAGTTGAACGCCTTCAAGACCGCAGCCACTGATTTTGAGATTTGCGTGTCCGGCGGTCGTGTACGGGCAAACGTCGGGAATAGCGTCTTATCCGAAGTGTCTGAGTCCATGCAGTACTGTAACAATTTATTTATACAAAATTAGAAACATCAAACTTATAATTTAATTAAGAGAATTATTAATTGTTACATTATATCATTATATTATAAAAATAATATATTATAATCCGTGTTTTCGTCAGAAAACTATTTCCATTTTTCTGTGTCTATTTAGAGATAAATAAAAAATTCATAGTTGAATATTTCAAGTTGTATTGATTTTTTAAAAAATAAATATAATTTCATTAAAATGTATAATACATATATGTATTCAATATAATATATTGTTTGCTATCATAATACCTATGTACATTTCTCAATAGAATTTTAATCTACTGCTATTATAATAACATATTTTGTATAAAGATGATACATCTTATTGCTGGTTAAAAAACGTTTAAAATACACCTCTAATTTCGTTTGCGTTATTAAGTGTTTACGATATTTATTTCGAATCTAAGTGAATGAAATTGAAAAATAATCATTGACGCGTCCTACAGTGTTAATCATTCAAACTATACGGAATACAATAATAATATAATAATATGTGCATCTCAGATAGACGGCGCGTTCGAAATGCATCGTTAAACAGTTTAGATTGAAAACAGATTAATGTTTTCACGAAATCAGGGGGAAAAAACAAAAAGTAATAAAATCTACATCGGATGGTTCAAGTCACATTACCTCGTTTTTAAATTTATCCAGTCTTGCAACGAAGAAGAGCAATAATTTGTTGTACGCAATGGAGGGTTAAACCGAGTCGGATGGAATAAAAAGATAAATCGCAAAACGGTAGTCACTATTTATAAACGTCCGATTCATTCATTTGCTTTTTAGTATTTTCGCAGTTCTCTTTTTGCAGCTCGGCTATATTATTATTATACTCGTATAGCAAAGAAATAATATAACGTCAGTTTTATTGTCTGCGAGCGAGTAAAAAAAACAAGAAGTATACACAGTTAGTCCACCTTTTGTTTTTTTTCCTCCGTTTATGAAATATACGTTAAAAAATAACAAACGAACACATTAAAAACACTCACTTATTTATATTATACTTGAACGGGTACAGCAAAAAAATATAGTCGACTCGTTTAAAACTGGTTCTGTCTCGTATAATAATACGTACCTAATAATAATGAGCTCGTATTTTACGAATGGCAATACTTGAATTTACATTTTAATTGTCCTAAACAAATCACTTACGACAATATTGTGACTTATTGAGGTCTATAATGTACTGTAATATTATTATTATGTTGACGATTTATTACCACGCATTAACTACAGTAATAATATACCAATAAAAAGAAACAAATCTCGTCCTGCACTGTTATTATACGGATATAATAACATTATATATTATATGAGTGGCTGTGGCGGTTCCTTTCAACTCGAGATGATTTTTTTCGAATAAATCGAAATATTCTTTCACCACATTACGCTAACGACGTTTATAAATTTTATTTATTATTACTTCCAGAACATTATACTTTAGCGATAATTAACGTATATTATATATATAATACTAAATACGTATTATAAGTACATACCTATAATTATATAGGTACCTACGGTCAGTTTAGAGGCACAGTATTTTTCACCAATTTTAGAGAAAGTGTAATTTATTAAAATTATTTTAATATCGTAATTACGTTTTTCTTGCATTGAAAGCCATTCTTATGGTTTCTAACGACAAAATGTCCAATATAAATACATAATATATACCCATAGACCCATAGTAAAAGATGTAAATAACATTTTTATCTTTTACCATTTTAGTCAAAATATTTTTTTTAGTACGTTTCATTATTAATTTATTATTGTATAATTTAAATATATTTTATACATATTAAAAACCAAAAATCATGTTTTTTTTCGTTTATTTACCTGATGATAATTGTTAAACTTTGGACTTCTATAACCGGAGGAACTTGGTAAAATGTTTTATTATGACTTTTCCACTTTTTACGTCGAAAATTGGTAATAAAAGTTTAAACTGTACAAAGTGTACAATAATCATTTTCGTACTGTAAGACCGCGCCGTTTTACTTTGTATATACGAGTACGTCCAATATTACATAGAATTTTCCATTTCCACGGTTTTAAAGTATAACACAGTTGAATGTTGCCCAAGAGCAGACAAAAACTATTATAATTTATTTGACAAGTCTCTATTAGGTGTATATATTTGGACGTTTACCGTAAAATATAATATTATTATGATGTCGAATCGTGTACTGAAATTTTTATTATACTACCCTGAGCTTCGCGGTTGATTCATTTTTTTTCCACGTAAAACTATTAATAACCGCTAATAAAAGTAATAAATGGTTCGAATGTAACGGACTTTCATGGTTATGTTAGGTTAGGTTAGATTAGCACGTACGCGCGCACACCTATCACAAAGGCATATCACGTCCGTTTTAGTTCGTGTTTTTTTCACAAATGGATTCAGTTACATTGCCGATTTCTATATAATATAAATATATATATATATATATATATATATATGTATAATGTCCGGGCCTAATGATTATTTATTAGTCACATGTAAACCGTTCCCCGGGGCGACACATATTTTCTGAATCTCGTTAGCTCAACGGTTTAATTTGTGGAATGACAGTTGAATACATTATCAAACCCTATTTGAACTACCTTCGTTTCCAATTCACGTACGCATATAACGATAATATCACATTTATATAGTGAACACGCTACCGTTATAAATTTATAATATAATAATATAATATAGTAATATACGTATACAATTATAAATCGGTCAGAACATTATTATTTATTTTCTATATACCAAGGTTATGCATCATATTTTATTTTTGTTTTTCAATTTCTTTGGTTATATAATACTCTGACAAAATTTTATAACCCCACGGCCCACGTGCAACATTACGTGCTGACAATATTGTATACAAGTACATACGTTAACAAAAATCATAGAGCATACGTCCATACTATTGTTACCTTTCCATATTGATTATAGAAAAATATTTTTCTGTCTCCCTCTCCCTAGTATCGATTTTACGGTACATTTCACTCAATCCTTCAGTGATATGCCACAAGTAACTTTGACATTCGCGCTGGTTACCAAAAATAAAATCGTTATAATCGTCGTACTTTTAGGTACGGAGTATAATATCAAGAGAAAACCAAAACACGAAATTCCAAATTCGCGTATTATAATATTATTATTATATTATATGTAACTTATTGATGATAGCATAGTTACGGAGTAACATAAAAAATAAAACATAAAATAAAATGTTGTATTGTTTCTTTTCATAATTAGTATAATTTACTAATCGTCCTTATTATTGCAACTTGCAGTGGATATTTGATAAAGATATAAAATTTTGAAATAATTTGTTTTTCTGCATTTATAATGCAAAACACAAATCAGACTAGAGCAAGTTGTCCTTGTATCATCAATCCTATGTAATATTATTTATAAAATAATCAAAACGGCAAACAATATTGGGTGAAATTGTGGTAAAACGCGTCTATTTACACCAATTGCAGCGAGAAATAGTTTAGATAAACGACCGGACTATAAGATATGAGCAGATTATAAATTTGATTTAATAAAATAATATTATGATAATAAATAATAATATCTTGTCCGTTTGCAACAACTTACGAATATAAATGCGGTACCGTTCCGGCCTTATATTGAAATAGTCCTGATATACCAAACGGGATATTTATCCCGATAATAATATAATATTCGTTAGTCGTTACCATAATATATTTTTCAATTTATTATAAATTATAATATACATATGCGACGTGCCGATATAAAATCAATGTACACCAAAATTTAGCACAACACTCCCACTCTTACGCTTTTCTACTATAAACGTACATAGATTTATTACTCTTTGAACTTACATTATATAAAGCATCCCTCCCTGAATTATTACCCACGACTCTAGTTAAATATATAAAATATGTATACTCAGACACGAAGAAATAAATTTACACTTATACATAATATATACGTACTATACGTGTTAAGTTTAGCATTTGTTTAAAACGATTCATTCGTATCGTTTCGTTGATTTTTTCGTAAAATTTAAAATTTTTAATAATTCATTCATATTATTTTATTTTTATTTTATTTTTTAACGCACACGATAAAATAAAGGTCGTAAATTATTATCAATAACGTTAAAAAAAGGCTACTGATTGAATTTGCAGAAAAAAAAAAACAAATTAAAATTAAATCGCTACCGTGCTCGTTAACATGATAATAATAATATATTGTAATAATAAACTAATAACCGATTTTGTTTAGTGAACTAATAATTAACATAGTTTATTAATATTATTATAGAAAATATTTCGTATGTAGCAATTGCCTGCAGGAAATATTATAATATAATGAAGGGAAATTTCTAAATAAATTGTTGTTCAATAACTCGAATATTATACGAGTACAAAAATAGATATAGATTATAATATGTTAGGACATGGATATTGTTTGTTTTTTTCATATAAATTATGAATAATTTCACGATGATAATGTGTAGAACAAAAGTACACGTTATATTATTATATAGGTACACCTACATAGTACATACTAACAACGCGACATTAAATATAAATCACTAAATCAATACAAATGACTTTCTAATAAGACTATGCAATTGTTTAGAACGTTATTTTGATTATTTATCGTTTTTAAGATGATAGGTATAGTATAACTGCATGTATGTATAAGGTCTGGTGTACGGGTAATACTCTGGCCCTCTGGCGAGTAGGTAATGTTATTGATAAGGTATATTATTCAGATTATTGTAATACTATTTTGAAACTTAATAAAAATAATAATTAAACAACGATAAGAATTTCCAAAACTTAAAATTAAATATTTCAGTATTTATTTTTAAAATAATATTGTGACCAACTCATGTTATTCCTCGTGTTATTCGTATACTAATTATTAATATCACCAATGTCGAATTATCATATTTATAAGACATATTTTACAAATATTTGATCTTAACAATGTAAAAATAACTTCACACGTTAAACGTGACTCTTACAGTTTAGTATAAAATAAACATAAAATATTAATTTATTAAATTATTAATTAGTTTAATTAAATAAAAATACCCAATGTCTACAAAAATTTGTACAAATTTTTGTAGACATTGGGTATTTTTATTTAATAAAATTTCTACAAGTGTCTCTCACCAAAATAATTAGTTTAATATTTATTAAGCAGACATTTTTAATAATAATTTATTTTTTATTTGGCAGAAGTAGAATCGTTAATTCAATTTAATATATTTTTTTAAATTAAATATTTTACATTCTATTTTATTTTATTATTAGAAAGAATAGTACTACTAACTTATATGGTTAAAACTCTAAATATATTTGATTTGTTAAAAATTTGGTATTTGGTAATTTGCTATTATTTTAGTAACACGCATGGCGTTGTAAACCATGGGGTGTTTTTTTTTTTTTTTTTTTAATTTAAACCCAAACTTGTATTTGTATTGACAATAAAATTGCGAATATAGGTAATTGTACCTAACGGTTGCCAAAATACGGACATACATCGACGATCCAGCATGTTGGTGCGTCATCGAAAAATGGGATCGCAGAAGTTTTGCCAAAAAATACAAAAGTAGACACAATATCATCAAGCAATAATCAAAAGAATCATAGTAGTAATAATAGGTGTTTGAAATATATCTCTGTCAGTCTGAATGTGCAGTGTGGATATATATACGTAAGTTTTCAGTCGAGCGTATTTTGAAATGATGAAAAGTAGTTAAAAATTTGGATTGCAATTTTTAGTAAGGAACAAGTTCAGAAACATTTATTTGACTAATTACAAATTCATTATAAAATATTAATATACCTAATATATTATCATAATTTATATTACGTATATTACGTATATTACGCGTGTACTATGACGTCGTTTGTTCTGGTTCAAGTACCTCGTGTGGAGGGTGTTTGTGGTTAAGGCGTGCAGATACCGTAACAAAGAAAACGCGCGTAGTTTGGATCATTAACAAATAAAAAAAAACAAAAAAAAAAAATAAAGTCTACTATGTTTGAGTACGTGTGTTATTATATAGCTTTGCCGCGTAGTAGTATTTAAAAATAGATTTTGGCCACAGTCACACGATTTAATATATTATTATTTACTTATAATATTACACCAGTCGACGCGTAATATAATAACTCCTCTATAATAATTATATGCATATTTTACATCATAAATCATGATACATTTATATAGTGAACATTTGTTAATGTATATATGTATTTTATTTGACGATAAAAAAAAAACTATTTTCTGTTACACGACCAAATATTATTATAATGCTCGTTAACTTTGATGATCAAAATATCAACCGTTCCAATTAGACGCACGTCAAACGTCGCGAAACTAGTAAATTATGATTTCTTTCTACATTATTATTATCACTATCGTTATTTGGTCATCAGAACGCGTTTTTATTTTATTTTAACAATATTAACGTTGTCCTTGTTATTTAAAATTCGGCTGATTTGCTTTGAAAGGAGACCAGTAATTGTGAACTGCAGAACCTAAAGAACCTATACATTTAGGCTCTCTACCTGAACCGGTAATATGACCATAACAATTCGATTTCAAGATTAGAATAAACTAATAATTTTAAGAATATCTAATACATTTTTTTTTTTTTTTTTTATTATTATTACGTAATTGCAAAATAGGTAAATAACTGATTTGAATAAATAAATAAATCTATGGAAAATGGAAAAATCTATAATTTGTTAAGGCCAATGAATTATCAAATGCAAACCAATTTATAATATTTTATTTTTTTTTTTTTTTACTCAAGGTATTCGTGGAAAAATTTTCAAACATGCGGTGCAATGAACTTTTAACCTAAAACGACTTAAAAAAAAAAATGCTTACTGAAAAATTCATTTCACAGAATTAGTGAATGCAATTAGTGTAAACCAAATGTAAACATTATTGATACTTATTTTATGTTATAAACATATTTAAACTATAAACACGAATTAACACACAAAAAGTTAATAATTTTTAAATCAAATAATATTAATTATTATTAAAAATAATAATAAATACAAATGTCAAATGGTGTATAGTATACTTGAAAGAACAATAAAAGTTATTAGGATACAATGTTACATCATAGAATGGTTTAATTAATAATGAAATAGAACGATAAAATATATTATAATAAAATTAAATATAAATTATAATAGTCGAGTAAATTTATATAAAAGAAATACAAATTTATCTATTTTATTAGATCAATACAATGTAATTAAAAATCCTTACTTGTGTAATATCTATCATTTGTTTAAAAAACTTAGTTTTGTATTTATGTTATATTATAATTTGTAATTTTAAATAATTCTGAAAGTTTATAATTTTAAAACATCAAAAACGTATAAATATCTATTGAAAAATCCATGGAACATTTCATTAGATTATTACTCAATTTGGTACTTGTCTATCAACAATATATACGCATGCTATAGTAAATGAGTCTTTCCATATCAGATATCGGATTTTAGCAAAATGTATACTTATATTTAAATGTAAAAGTTTACTGACAATAACTGTTTATTGAAGTCTAATCGTCATACAAAATACAATCGAATTGTTTCACAAACGAAATTATATTATGAAAAATAGAACAGATGAGACTCTAATATTATTCATTGTACAACTATGTGATACATATAAATATTCGATATTACTAAGTCTTTATAATTGTCAGAATAAAAACACAATTTTATTGAATGAATAATAAAGATTTTTCACAATCAATGTATTTCAGTAGAGTATTATTGTTTATAAAATGTAAGATCTAAAGCTAAAACGTAATTTTCTTTATAGTATTATGAACAAGCCGAAAACTTACAAGTATATTTGTATACTTTATAAAATATTTTTATTCAAAAATATGGAATATAATACGTGTTTTAAATGCCACAAACAGATTTAATTTGGCGATTGTACGATTTTTTTTAATATTATTCATATATTATATGAAAACGATTGGCATTAAGCCACCAATTTATTCTTTTCAATATTTTCTCTTAAACTTATTGGATCGTATTTCTCTGCTGACGATAGTGATTCCAAATATATTAACATTATAATAGTATAATGGCGACAGATATTAAAACTTATAAAATAACAACTCAATATTTATATTTAAAATTTGATGTATGTATATACATTAAAAAAAACTTTTTACATTAAAATATAAGTTTTTGATTCATGAATTATTAGAAATAAAAATTCAATGATTTGGTGACTATAAAATTGTAAAATAAAATATGCGCTATATACCCATAACGAGACACGCGCGCACAAAAATATATTGTATTTTTATCTTTTAACAGTGAATCACAAACTATTATACGTGACAAAAAATATTATTCAAGACGTACCTATCTTATACTATGCGTCGTTGCATATAAATCATATCGCGAATGTACAGATTAAAAACGAATTAATTTACCTTCAAAAGCAGTTGCCAAACGGCGAAAGTTCAATTTTGAACTCACTAACAGGTGTACACCTGTGTATGAGTTAATTTGTAAATCTACGAATAATTCTATAACATATGGTAGGTAAATCCCCTTTCAAATAAATACCTACCCGAAAATCGGCCATAAAATAAGATTATATTGGCAATAATTCTTTGATACTATTAGTAAACGGTAGATCATGACAATTGCAGATATTGAAATAACATTACTTTTGTGTAGTAGGCACAAAATTATGGCACTGGATCATAAATATTAAATACAAATTACCAAATATAATAATCTGTTCAAAACAGGCGAAACGCGATTTTCATATTTAATCTTTAGGAATATCGGAGTACGTATATACAAAGTTTAACTTTTTCGATTATATTCTCGTAATTTGATAATTGTACAAACTACAGAGTATATACGAATGGGGTATACACATTAATTTAATTAATTACATGTTTCAAATTATATACCTAGTGTTCCACTAGAATTGTCCTTGTCAACTTTTGATTTATCACATACTTTTAAATTCCGAATTTTGAAATCTGTTTATATATAAACAAATTAATTTTTATAATAAAATTGTTATTTTCATATTAATTAAAATTTAGAAATAGCCAATTTTTGGTCTTAATTTCTCCAAAAATTAAAATTAAATTGAAAAAATAATATTTTTACAGTCTAAACTTATGACTAAATGAAAAAATGAAAAAAAATGATTAATATTTGGCCAATTAAATGTTTAAAAATATATTAGAAAACAGTTGGCAAACTTTACTTTCCATGGTGATATCGTTTTCAACTAATAAAGAATTATAATTAATCAATTAAATTGTATATATTATTACATGTATTAATTTAATTAGTATTCATAAATAATTTAGTATTGTAAATAATATACAATAAGGTTGATATTTTAAACAATATTTAAAAGATTAAAATTTATAAACAAGGACAAACTTTTTTGGACACTCTGTATTTAACTTTTATATTTTAATGGTTTAATAAAATTGAAATGTATTAAAGTGTATAAAAGAAACGTATTTATTTACCTATGAAATTACAGATTATAAATTAAAATATTATACAAATATGTATAATCTTACAATTTCCTAGAATAAGTATTAATTTACAAGAAGATATAAGTACTTAATTAATTAGAATAATTTTGTTTTTCTATTTTAAATAGTTTAAATTGAATTTGAAAAAGTTTAGGTGTTATAGTAATACAAAGATTTTGAATTATAATTTATAATGTAATATGAATATGCATACATAATTTAAGTTATGTAACTTAGAAGAAACTTATTAATAAACATCTCGAGACATAGATATATGAAACTTATTTTTGAAGCAAAAAATGGAAAATAAAGATTAGACAAAAAATTAAGGGGAAGTTATTTATGTGTGTAAACGTTATTTAAAAATAAAACTTTTTAATTTAATTTAAAAATTTAATAACAGGAGAAATTTTATTATAAAAGTATCCAATTTAAATATGAAATTCTATATTATATAAAATATAATATGTTCCATTGTTCCATACTCTATAATAAAAAAAATATGAACTTAATGTTCCTAATAAATTGAAAATTTTTAATTATAATTATACATTTTTATAAATATATGTTAATGGTAATTTTATTTCATAAATTTAAATTTGACTGTTCATATTATTTTAAAAATAGAAAAATCATGTTATTAACAAATACGTCTAATCAATAATATTATTAAATTTAATTAATAATAATTATATAAATTCTTCGTCATTATTGTATCATAAAAATAATATCATTTAAGACACAAAATTACAAAGTAAATATAATTTGAAGTAATAATACTTTAAAGTACCTAAATTATTTTTATGCACTAACTTACATAAGAAATCATCGGTAGATTAAAAGCAGCAGCCATTCGTGCTTCGTGCAAACACGTTTCCTGGGGTCCAATATAAGCCGATACGTTCTTTTTCCACAATTCCGCTGTTTCGAGGATACTCGTTGATTCCTCTCCATATGTTTCAGACACCAAAAAACTTAATGTGTGACCTATATTATACATAAAAAAAAATAAATAATAATAGAAAACAAAATTGGTGATAAAAATATATTATTAAAACAAAAAGGACGGAATAAATGTCCCATTCATGGCCTCCTCAACCCTCAATACGATCGTTATGTCACGAAAAACCTATAATTTTTTCCAATGGGTACGAAATTCACTCATCTACGTATTTCTCTATCTTTACATTTATTATGTGTAATGTTTTTTTCAATATAAAAGTCGCTCAAACGATTTTTATACGTTTTTCATTGATTTCTATACATCGTAAAAAGCATTCATAAACCCGTCTTTATAAAATATAATAAAAAAATAAGTGTTGGATATTTGTTTGTTTATTGAATAAGAATTGATAGTGAAAATATAAAATATTGTTTATAGAAAAATTATTGATTAAGCTTGATTAAGTGTTTGTATAATTATGTTATACTTAAAATAACACAAAATTTATAAATTACATTCGTAAATATAAAGTAACTGTAACTATTTTAAATATTAATTATAATATATTTGTAGAATATAATATTTTTAAATGATTTTAAACGATTTTTATTACACCAAAATTTTGAAAAAGTTAAAATATAAATAAATAAGAATAATACTCTTATTTTTATCTATAATATATAGATAAAATGTTTAATATTGTATATGTATATTGTATAGATATTACACAATGAAGATAGTATGATTCTATTTAAACTTATTTCACTTACTCGAATTTTGTCTGGTTGAATATTAATTGCTTTATTCCAAGATAAATTTACATTAAAAACATTTACGTTCAAAGAAAGAAGTTTTACAAAGGTGCGAGATAGATATATCAAATGGAACATAAACTTTTATAGTATTATAATTCATTTGCAGATTAATTTACTAATTAATAGCTTTATCCTGTTAAGGAATATTAAATTATTTATTTAATTTAAATTAAAACCTATAGAAAATAAGGTAACTGATACTAAACTGTTAATTATATGTATAGGCTTTAAAATAGTATTTTGCATAATATAGGTATTTTATAATTAGTTCAACACATTTTATTTGTACAAATTTTAGTATATTAAGTAGGTAGCACATTAATGATTATTGTAAAAGACTTAATACCGGTTTTACTAAGATTTAACCGATTGGATAATATTTTGATTTTTAGCCTTGCAAATCCTAATATTTATATCTATACAATGTGTCAATGTATAATACAGTTCCATTATTTATTATTGTATTTTATAGGTCCTTCTACAATTGAGTAAAAATTAATTATAAAAGCAAAACATATATTTCGTCGACGGGCAACATTTGGAATTTTATGGTAACACAAGCATAAATGTAATATATAGTATTTATATTATATAATTATATTTAAATAAAACAACTTAAGAAAAACTAAAATATTTGTAATTATTTGATATAGGACCTATACCTATATTAAAATTATAAAAAAATTCATGCTCATTTGCCATGATAGATTCAACCCAGATGTCTGTGGTTTAGTTAAAAAAATCATTCCGGATATGACTGATGTTTTATTAGATGCCATATTTAAAATAAACTATCTATGTACATATATGTATACTCGTATTATACAAAAACAGATCCAGTGTTCTTTATTCAAAAATATGTGATATTAGCAATTATTATTTTTTAATAAATAAAATTAATATTATAACGATATTTATTTAACATGAACTTTAAATACGCTGCACTATCATACCTACTATCATATTATCATAATCAAACGAACATAAACAATAAAATGATTAATAATTTTAGTAATTTTATATTTATAAGAATTATTCAATTAAATATTAAAAATTTTAATTAAATTAAATTAATTAAGTTAACCGTATGAACTAATAGATAAATATTTAAATTACATTGTATTCTTAATATTTATGACATATTATATATTATTAATACATAATACATAATACATAATACATATATATATTGGAAAATGTTATAAAAGAATTACAACTTTTTTTAAAAATCCATTAAATTTATTTTCTTTAATTTTAATTTCATATTTTAATAATTCTGTGAGTTGTGACGAATACCATTATTATTTTAAATGTTGAATTATAATATTATACACAAAAAACAAATCGCTTAATTTCTATAATACTGTCTAGTCAATAAATCTTAAAATATAATACGAGCAAGTGCATTTTTAGAAGGTATTTGATATTGAATTTTTAAAAAGTAAAAATTCAAAACCAAACTTTTATAATATTTAATACAATAACTAAATAACCTTAATAACACTACCTTTATCTTTAAACGGCCCTGCATTTATCTCTTCGGTAGCTAACGAAATTGCGCCACTTATCATACGACCTGGTTTTGAGTAACTAATATCTCCAGGTCGTCTCCTCGATCCGGTCATGTAGCCGAGAACGAATTCATTCGTTTGTCCGTCCACGGCTAACTGCAACAATGCCAAAACGATAGGCCAAATCATGACCCGTCGACTTATTCAGCCACCGACAAACCTACAAAACAAATGAAATACATATTTTCAGACCTATTATTATAATATACGTATGTACATTATATTTATCACAAATTAAATTTTAATTTCAATTGAGTTCGTTCTGTTTATAGTTTTATACTAACAAAACAAACAAAATAGTTAAACTAGTATTAATATTAATAATATAATATGTCTAATAACGTTTCATAATAATATTTCATTGGAAAAAAGTTGGAAGACGGCTTTAACACATATTAATTATTTGAATAACAAGTTATACTGAAACTATTGAACACATTTTGTAAATAAATTATTTAATCCCTTCTAGAGTAAGATAAATGTGACATGTTTACTGTTTACTGTTAAAACGAAATACCTACTATATAATATATAAATTATAATATAGCTTGAAGGAAAATAGAAATATAGAAATACAAATTCCCATGCAATCGTCGACTTTAAAATCAGCATAGAGTTGCATTGATGTGCATACATTTTTTTTTAACTTGAACTACTTGAAGAATGTTGTTTCATCATTTAAATATTTCCTTATAAGGCGGTTATCACAACAAAATATATGCCCCGCTGAAATATCATAGAAAAGAACAAAACTAGTTTCAATCCACGACAAACCATTGTACATTCGTTTAATTTATTATAAATTTATCTTTTTCCAATTTATTTTTGTCGAATAGAACTACTGATATAGATTTTCGAATAAATTATTAAATACGCAGGAATCTCATTCAAGTTAATCAATTGGTTTTAAACGTTATATTTAAAGATTGAATTTGGATAAAGCTAAAATTAATCCATTAAAACTTAAAAGCTATTGATGACATTACAATATTATTTCCATGTTATAACTACATTATGCACTTAGTTAAAAGTGTATTTATTAATTTGAACTGTACGTATATATAGTGTACGCTGTTTATGATTATTTAAAAACGAAATATTAATACTATGCTTACATTTAAATCCATATTAAAATATTATGTGATAATATAATTTATATTTGAGAAAACACCGACTAGGTATAATATTATTATCGTTGATAAAATGTTAATGTCAAAATTGAAACAATACTAATTAATAATATATTATATTGTTTATTTAATATAATAAGTAAATCTGTAAGATTTTAAGTCTATTATAAAAGTAAAACGTTGGGAGAGTATCGTTGGTTTTGGCCCAATTAAGACTATTATATTATAATAAACTCATTTAGTAGTAAGTATAGTAAGTACGCATGGATTGTGTTTAATAATGAAAACGCTTAATATTATAATTTTATGATTTCATTTAATATTGTAAATTGAGCTATTATTTTTTATGAAAACAAAATACTATTATTTAAATTTGTTAATGGGCTAATTTCTATATAATGATCTAATAAATATTATAATATTAAAAAGATATCTTTTAATTTAAACAGTTTTGCCGTTTATTAAAATCAAATAATTCGATAAAAATCTACATTATTATTATTTTAATATTATTCATATAATCTTATTTTTGGTGCATAATAATAGTACTTAAATATTAATAAAAATATCTCAACGTTCTATAGAAAGTAATATTGAACTCGGGCAATTTACCAAAGTATTGTATAATTATGCACTCTATTCATGATTACTATTATATATTAATGAGTACGCATAAAATATGTATTTATTACGAATTTACAAGGCATAATTTTTTTTTTTTTTTTTTGTCATAAGTTTTCTTATTAATCATAATAAAAAAAAAAATAAAATAAAAATGAGATGAGTAAGTCATACATAGGATCTTTTGAGGACTATAATAATATTGTAGTGTTAGTATTCGTTACAAATATTAGTTAAGCTGATAAAACTATTATCATGTTGTCTAGCAGGAAACTCATCATATAGTTCTCAATCGTTAATTAGATTACTTTCATACCTCTACTGAATACCCTTCTAATAATTCCTATTCCGTTAAAATCATATATAATATAATATATTATATTTATTATTATTATTATTATTCCTCTAGTCTCTTTAACGAATTATTCCTACGAAGATAAAGAAAAATGGTCACGTGCTCTAACCAAAGGCTTAAAGGACACGTCATTAAAAGTCCTCGTAACGCACTAAAGGAAGTGAAAAGACTTGCCGCAGAATTTAACGTCGAATCCTTATATATACGTGGATGTAATATATAGCGACGCTTTTGCGGTATAAGAAATAATAGTCAGTAGGCGGCGGCGGTTTCCAAATAGAACATTGTGAAAAGATCAAGTTGAAGAATTTAATATCTGTACTGTAACGCACCCTAATTTATAGGCTTAAAATATATATAATATATAATATGTAACCACTCCGAAAACTACCCGAAAAACGTCAAAACGAATAAATAATAAAATAATATAATAACATACCATAATATTATTATATTAGATTATTAGGTATATATAATATGCCAATATTAATGCGTACAGATGTGCACTCAATATAAAAGCGATTTTTTTCCAAAGGTATAATCTTCGGAATGTCGAATAATGATACTTTTTCGGTATTTTGAATCTATAGTAAGTAATATGTATTGGATAACTTCTTTGTACATTTTAGATTCAAGCCTCGTATAAAGAAGAGGGTTAACGTTTTTCATAAAATATCAAATTGATAAAAATATTACTAAAAATATGTCATCTTACATAGAAAATAATTGAAGAATATTTATTATCTATAATCTATCATTTAATAACGTTTTAATTTTTTCAAATCAATGTTTTATTATCAAAATTATAATTGAATAGAAAGAAATAAAATGTCAATATTAGATACTAATTAAATATACCTACCTACAAAAAAAATGTTCAATGGAGAATAATTAATTTTAAGGTAATACACAACACACGCATTTTAATCAGGTTAACTATAAATAAAATAAATAATCGAACATTTATATATATTTTTTTTTTAATTTTAAAATTATGGAACTTATATTTTACAATAAAAAATTTAAATTACATTTCAATTTTATTCATTATATAATATTACCTAAAATACAAAATTAAATATATTGAATAAAATAATAAAAAATGTATGAAAATAACAAAAAATAATAATTATATTAATTAATTTTCGTAATACAGTTTTTAAACCTAATGGATTTCATCATGTATAATAAAAAAATTAATTAAAATAAAAAATCAATAAGAAAATAATTACATATTAAGCAAAATTGTATACTAGCTGGAAACAACTTTGAAATTACCTTCATCTTTTGAAATTTGAATAACGTTAAAAATTAAAATATACTACTAATTAATATCAGTTTTTTAAAAAAAAATATAACTTATAATAAATGATATAAAATTATAGAAGCTAGAATGAACACGAAAAAACGCTATAAATAATAACAACAAATAAATTTACAACCATCAACACATACTTTTGAAAAGGTATACGGCGAGGAAAAGATATATTAGCCAAAACAATATCACGTGTACTTTATTCAATTAACACGATAACAACAAATTCATTAAAAGTTTGCTACCTTTTTCTCGATATCTACATATTTTATATTACAAATTATCTATAAAACTACCTGGTCAAAATGTACCTTATCATTATATAGTATAATATAATCAATATTGAACGTAAACAAGAATAAGATTAAAATTTCTTGTAATACAATAATTATAGGTATGTATATAATTTAATTTACAAACAAATGATAATATGATGTCATATATAATAAGTAATATAGGTAAATATAATGTTAGCTATAGACGGAAAAATAATTGCTATTTTTCGAGTTAATTATAAAAATATTTTTTTCGTAAATTATTTAAATAATAACAATAAAAGGTACACGTACTGAGTGAAAACTGTTAAAAACTATACAAATTAAATCGCGTGTGTTATGATGATGTATACCTGTATACGTGTATGTGAACAATACTACACTGATTGATGATAATATGATTTACACGCAATTTGATCAGAACTACGAGGTGAAGTCATTAACATTTTTATCACCGAGTTCATATTAAAATCCGATCGTATTTCGTGATGTTAGTATAATATACGCCAATGAAGAGCAACTTTTGCCAGCGGCAAAACGATGAATAAATTGTCCGACAATAAATTGATATACGTACCTATATGAGGTTGGAAAAACATTTTTTTTTTATATTTTATCACTTCTCTCTCTCTCTCTTTCTCTCTCTTTCCCTCATTGTGAAATCACTATTTACAGTGGAGAAAAAAATGTAATAATATCGCGATAATAGCGGCGGCATCATCCTTATCATGTCCTCAGTGACGGCATTGGCGATTGACCTAAAAAAACCTACACACTGAAACCCGTATTGGAAATTTAATGCAGGCGAATAAAATATACATATCATAATATAATATTATAATAATAAGTGATATCGAATTATCAACGCAAACAGTGACCTGAAACATATACCTACCCAAATAGAAAAAAACTTTTCAGCTTCAAATTTTGTTATAAATATATACTCAAGGGGGTACCCGCATAGCAAACAATAAAAAAAAATGTATGTCGAATTACCAGTTGTAATTCTATATAATTATTTCCTACTCGTCGCGGAACTATGAAATAATTATTATTGTGTTCCAATATGGAGTTTTACTTTTTACACGCTCTGCAGGGCGCATTATCTAAATAATATCGAAGTAAACAACTTTTTATTTTTTTAAATTAATTAATTTTTTTTAATTTTATCGAAAAATTCGTAATCCCATTTGTATTATTGATACATTTAGAAATATAATTAAATGCAAAATTTACTCAAATATATATTATATAAGTACAAAGTACCCATTTATCAATTAACTTTATACGTGTAAAATATAATTTATATATTATTATACACCTACAAAAAATGTTACTGAAAATATAATAAACTCTCATATCAATTATTATTAGATTAAAATGTCTAAATAATACGACCAAGTGTTAGTTACATTATTAGTTATTATATTATATTATTATTATTGTTAGTTACCAAGATACATTATCATTTCATCCGAAAATACTCCATTCTATCAATAAATAAAACAAACGTATTAATATATATATTATATATTTTTAAATTATTCCAATTTTCTAAATAAAAAAATACAATGCCCTTTCACAAAACACATAATATGATGATGATGTTATGAATACTTCAAACAATTCTTATATTAAAAAATCTCCGAAAATACTAATATAATAAAAAAAAGTTCTAACCTTACATACTTTTTATATTATATTCTTACATATTTATATTTTATAAGTGGTAAATGGTTATTGGTTAAATAAGTATTTAATAAAAGAATCACTGTGTACAAATAAAAAGAAATAAAGGTATTTGTTTTATGGAATTTGATAACTTTTTTATGTTACATAAAATAGATGTATAAGAACTATATGTTACTGCCTACTGGTAACCAGAATGTTGTGTAATAAACATTTATTTTGATTTTACACCATAAAACGGATGGAAAGCTATCAAATTTATTTTTCCACTTATTATATTTCGTATTTCATAGTTCATTTTATTAAATTTTGAATGTGATAATATTTGAATATAAACCTAAAAAAACGTATTTCAGTAAAATTGCATAACAAAACAATCCACCTAATATAAAACTTTATAAAATAAATATTATTTAATATTACCTATCGTTTATGAAAATAATAAATCTACATAATTTAATTTTTGAATTTATAAATCAAAAATTCTAAATAATAATAGGTATAATTATTACTTTCTAAAATATATTCAACAGATTTTAAAATGAGTGTATATAATATGAAATAAATACATGTAGGTATCTGTAATTAACAACATATCTAATAATTATTTCATCATTAACTAAAATAAATATCTAAAATATTATTTTTTTTTAAATTTTATTTATTTTGATGATATTTAATGAAATATTAAATTAAAAAATTAATTATATTATCATATTTTAATAATATTTATAAATTTAAATAAAACTAATTGAAACTATGACATATTTTAAACATAAAGAAAATAATTTTTATTATGGTATACCTATGTTCTATATCTATATATATATTAAACTTCCAAGTTTTAACACGATAAAATTTTTTAAAAATTCCTACAGTACCCTATAACTTATTATTATTTCCTATACAAACAACCTATATTTAATAGGTACAATTTTAATTCACAAATAGGTAGTAGGTACATAGGTTAGTTCTTTTTATAATACCAATATAAAAATAATCATAGATAACATGAGCGTATGTGCGAAAATATAGTTTTTATATTACTTTTTACATATTATGTATTTTAAATTTGCTCGCTTCATAAAATTTTACGTTCACTAAAAAACGATCATAACTTAATTTATTTTTATCCAATAAGTTATTAATTATTAGACAAATTTCCAAACCAATAATTGAATTAACATACTAAAGACTAAACTATCAAAGTCTGTACTTACCTACTTTATGTATAATAGATATAAAAAATGCAAAAGCTTTCTTTTTTTAATAACTTACTCGCTTTAGTTGGTTTTATTTATGCTACGATTTCATAACTTATAATTTAATATAAATAATAACGGTGAAAAGTAGCTTTAGTTAACAATAATTTATAATAATTATATTATATATACCTATGTCCTATAGATAAAGTGAAATAATTTTTATTTGTTTATGATATTATTTCTTTAACTATAAATTATTGTTCGAATATAATTAAATTTTAATTATATAACATTACACAATTTGAGTAGATACCTATTATACGTTTTTTATTATTATTTTATTTAAATAGGTTAAACTAATATAATTTACTAAGCTATATAATATAAACTTAGTTTTCTCAAAATCAAAATTATTTTTTATTTTCACAATTTCAAACCCGTGGAAATAAAAATTATGAATTTATTGAATAGTGGCAAAATAAATTTGGCTACAGTGATTTATATTAGGTCAAGGCTAGTCCATCTGTAAGAAAGACATATTAATAACAATAATAAAAATATAATATATTATATTCATAGATATTAACTAGGTAGGTACCTAGTTAATTGTGCAATTCAAAGATCAATTTAGAAATTTTGAAAATTTATTATTTTATTATAGTAGATGTAAAAAATATTTGGATAAAATATATAATAAATAGAGATAAAATAAATTAATTAATAATAATATTACTATATTAGTATGAATCATTATTGAACTCTAGTATACCTACTATTATGAAATATAAAATTAACACATTTATGTTTTTTATGATATATTTCATGATTATTAATTAATAATTATTTTTATGCAAATAATCTGGTGTTTTTATTTTTTAATAATAATAATACTTGAATATTTAAATATTTGATTTTACATTTTTATAGTACCTACCTATATGTGTAAATCAAATATTATATAAAATTCAAAGTATACATACGAATATTAAATTTATATTAAAAATTATTATTAAACATAAAACGCTTGATATATTAATAATTTAAATATTAAATTGGAGCTTAAATTTTAAATTATTTTATTAAATTTATTTAAATAATATTATTATGAGTAACTGTATACAAACATTGATAGATTAATAATTACGCGATTTTATTAAATAAAAATAATTCCATATCTATTGATAATATCCAACAGTATAATATATAAGAACAATAAATTTGATATATAAAACATTAAGTTAACAATCCGAAATTATCTTGTTTAATATACAAAAAAAAATTCTCAAAATAATGCTATAAAAATGTTCGTGTACAATAAATTTATATATATACAATTTATATACAATTTTATATATATAGTAATATAGTATAGATATATAAATTTAAACAAAAACATGAAGATTATTATTGATAAAAAAGAGTAAACATAGTTTAAAAAACGTTTAATAAACAATTGAATGAACATTATTTTAAACTATTTTCTTAATATTATAATTTACAAATAAAACATGTTTAGATATAAATTACCTATATAGATATTTTATCTTAGATATCTATTGCTATAAAGTATAGGTACTAAACTTACGTAAATTTTATTTTGATTTTAGACCGTAAAAATGTATTTAAAATATCATTAAGACAATTTTTTTTAATTTAATTGCTTATTTAAGTTAGTGTTAATACAAGTTGGATATTTACTTATAAACAAATTCCTAACTCCTTATGCTCATTATGTCAGTTCTCGGTTAACTTTTAAAGATTAAACAAAACGGTTCGAAATATTTTTTCTATTGATTTATATGAAATGCTTAACTATTCAAATTTTTTCATACTAAAGTAATTTTATCTCACTCGCATTTTCTCAACAACAAATCACACAATCGGTTAACGAACTTTTGACTATCCAATTTTTTTCATAACATTTAATTTCTTTTACATTTTCTCAACAATATTCTACCTTTAAATTCATAGGTAATAATAATAATATAATATAACGATAAGTTCTGTTGTTCACGTCTTACCGCGTTCGTGTTATTGGTCCGTAAACATGCTATACGCAATACGCATAACAGTAAAAAAAAAAGCATACACAATAAAACTAAATCTATTTTCTCTTGGCTGCCGGTGCGCACGTGATGATACCATAATATATACTCGTATATTTAGTATACCTTGGTATAATATTACACCGCGATGTCGTCTGTTTATTATTATTATTATTACTGTCTGTTCTCTGTTATATTATTCGGAAATTATTCGAAATTCAAATATCCAAATTCGGAAACTCCACCGTCAGTCACGGTTAGACTAGACTCGACATCGGTCGAACACGGCCGAAAAAAAATAAAAGTATAAAATTCTATTATACCGGTCACATTACATCCGATAAATTCGGTCGTTTACGGCCGATGTTGCATGAAAACAAAATATTTTGTTTTTCTCGGCCGAATCGACCGAATAATTTAAATTTTACCAACTATTTCATATACTTATTATACTTAAGTACTATACTGTATTATTATACTATTTATACCGACGCGCCTACACTGTGATTACAAAAATAAAAAAACAAAAACAAAGATAACGTTTGTAGAATTTAATTTTCATAACAATATTATAATACACGAGAAGTATATTTGACACTTTCATTTTGTTAATTCAACCGAAATCCGGATGTAGTCAGACCATTTCCGTCGGCCGAATTTTATCTCCGATAACGGTTGAATAATTCGGCAGATGCTGTCCGAAAAATATTCGGCCAAAGCCGGGTCTAGTCTGACCGTAGCTTGAGGTGATTATGATTTCGAAACATTTTATACAAATAATAATATTAATATATTGTTTACCTGCTGCGAACGAACGTAGATCTCTGTCGGTAAGTTCCGGTGACAGATAACCGCGCGAATTTCTCGACGGTAGTTTCTGCGGCGGTCGTCGTCATTTCGGACGGCTATTACATCCGACGGATTGTTTCTTCTTTTTCCGCGGAACACCGGACGATCGAAAACCCGGTAACGAAACGATTATAACATAATATCTTATAAAACATTAGAACAAAACGTGAAATGAAACAATTCGTTTGAATAATTTTAAATCGATTTTAAGTCTTAGATCACTCGAGCTGCGCGATGTGTCGTTCGTCACGTCGTTGTAGTCGTACTCGTACGAACTTTGGCGAAATATTACGCGTTCGTCGTCATTCGTATCCGGTGGCCGGAAATACGCAAACGCAACCTGCGACTCGTCGTGTACAACTGTTGACCAAGCGACACGCGCCAATAATAACGATAACGCGGTATACGCGCGCTCAACCGCGACGGTGGTCAACGCGATTTGCGAATTTAATACGATGCACGGTGAAAGTATATTATACTTATAGCCTTATAGGTAATACTATAAAGCAAGGAAAATTATATATTGACACGAAATAATAACAATAATAATATATTAATATAATATCCGAGTGCTTTGGACGAGATTACAATAATATATTAGACATGATATAAAAATATTGTACCATTATCGTGACGTGTTTACGTTTTTTGTCTTTAGAATAGCACTTGTTCCGTTACGTATGTAAAATAATTATTATACCTATAGGTATAACGTTACAAACGACGAACGTTGTCGATACAGTGACGCGAGCGGACACCGACTTACCGCGTTCGCGGTACACGGCGAAAATAAAATCCGCGGGAAACGCTAACGCCGTCGCGGTTGCCGTCGTGCCGCGCGAACAGGAACTTACAAAGTTCTCTCTCACTCGTTCGTCGCTCGTCACCCGCTCAGGCGAAAATTCCTTTTGCCGTTTTCTCGGGGTAAATAGCCCCG
This sequence comes from Tetraneura akinire, assembly GCA_021307375.1. Classification (NCBI taxonomy): domain Eukaryota; kingdom Metazoa; phylum Arthropoda; class Insecta; order Hemiptera; family Aphididae; genus Tetraneura; species Tetraneura akinire. The sequence goes on along the minus strand of JAIUCT010000014.1, from coordinate 525,157 downwards.
CGGGGCTAATATCGACTTTCCGCGACGTGAGTTGGCGACAGCGATAATAATACAATATATATAATATGACATTACGTCATTATACGTTATATTATTAATATTGCTATTGTTATTTTGCTGGATAATACCAGAGATTGCACTTAAACTACGTTTTTTTTTTTCATTTGCTTGCGGGGATTAGATAAACGCCGAAAGAAAGGAAATCGCGACAAATCGTTAATTTTTTTTATATATACTTATTATTTTTTATTTTTCTAACTTTATAATGTGTAATATTATACTTATGATTTGCGTTAATTTTTTTCTGCTTGAAAATTTCAAAATTGTAAAATGTATTAAATAACTTTTCAAAAATAATTTCGAATTACATAAATTTGAAGTATGTATACGTATAAATATCTCTGTCCGATATTTTTATATTCGAAAATTTCGTTAATATTAATTTTACGAATTGTATCGATAAGGTACAAAATCTTTTGTAACTGTTTATGTAAAATAAATACATCACGAAATGTATCTTTTCTATTTCTAATATAATATATATTATATACAAGTATATAATTTTTATAATTTCTATCCATTAGTACCTACTAAACGTTAATTGTGCACTTTTCACACGTTTGAGTAGGTACATAATATGAAAAATTATAAATTTTCATAATAATTAATAATTATTCTATATGAAATCGTTTTAAATGTAAAATTATTATATTACATACATAAGTCCAAAAACAAAATATTATGTTACCTATGGTTATTTTGTATTTATTCAAAATTTTGTGTAAATATACATTTATAAACAACCTATTTCAATGATAATATAAATTAATAGAACAATATATTACATAACTATTATTCGACTGTTTATTATTTGTATGATAAATAAGATAGACTACGAGATAATGTATATATACACCAATTCATGTCAAACATATTTTAGACGAAACGCGGTCATCCATCAACACTTCGTAGTCGTCGAAGAAAAAAATAAGAACGATCGCAATATTTCACGTAGGTACCTATATATCATAAATAATATATGTTTATATTATGAGAATATTTATGTGCAATATATGTAATTTATTAACAAGTCGCGTTGTTTTGAAATATTCATACTAACGTAAAATATACATTACCTGTAGTATAGTAGAAGTGCGCGCATGTTGTTTTCTAATTAATTATATTAATTTAACGATCGATGTAAATTGTATATCTTCATTTTTCATTAAAATTTTTAATTAACATCGTTAAAAGTACAATTCATAGTGATGATAATATTATACCTATATTTCATTAAAAAATAACTTAGTTGATACTTAGTTGTTAAGTTAAGTAAAATTAATGGTAATTTGTATCTACTAGAAAATATATAGTCATTATAACTTGTCCCTTTTAGAAAAAATAAAATAGACTTGTAATTTTAATAAATTGAAACTCATGTAAGTATAAAAATTGAAACACGATTATTATTGTGCTGACGAATTATTAAACAAAATTCAAATATTTTTGTCATTTTAAGATAAATACCTATATTAAACATATATTAAATATAAATACATTAAATATTAAAACTTAGGTACATTTAGAGAATTTTTTTGTTCTCTCTTAAAATTTCATCTATGGGAGCCCATGGGCAACTCATATATAAAATACTTCCTCGGAGTCATCGTTATATTATCTGAAAGATGATTTAAGTGACTCAAATTCTTTCCCACCCAAATTTCTTTTTTTTATTGGAAAAGTTGTACCTACTATGATTTTATTTTAATAAACATGGAATTATTTAATTTTTATTAACGCTACTACGTGTTTTAATTGGAGATTTTTTTTTTTTTACTTTGTCAAAATTTTTAATATACGAGTATAGTTAACCAATTTCACTTAGAAAACTTTATTCTTGAAACTGAAAATCGGAATAAATAAATAATAATAAATATGGAATTCTTTTACCTCGAAATATAGAAATATTTCGGGAAGTATTAATTGTAGCGATATTTTTTAGGTTGCGCTATCGCAGTTGCGATGCCATTGGTGTGGCGTCGTGAGAAAGAAGCCTAAAGCCTAATTGTGTAATAATATTACATTAAAGTACCTATATATTTACTATTTTTTCTTCTAATTTAGAAATACCTATAAATAAAAAATTCTAAAATAATATTCTAGATGTATGTAAAAAATTTATAAGTATAAAATTTCAATTTTGTTATTAAAATTATATAGTAATCTATTGAAAGTTAACTTATTACAAGTTATGCAATCAGTAAAATGTCAATGTAAATAGTAAAAAATGTATTCATATACCTACATATATATATTTTTTTTTTATATGTATATTAATTATTTATAAAATTTAATTTCTACATTTATCTATAAATTATGTTTTTTCAATGAATAATTTAAGTAATATATATATTATATATATATATATATTTAGTATTTCAATTTACATGTTACAGGTTACAAATGATTTCTATATTTTTAAATTATTCGTATTTTTTCTTTTTACATAGAATTTTTTAATCTTTATTTTATTTAAATAAATACGAGTACTAATCATTATTTAATCGAGATTATCAATTGTACACCAGTTTTATAATCTGTCACAAAGTTTTAATTATGTATAATAATGCATAGTTTAACTTTAGAAAGTGCACTTCCAACGGTGTTATTATATTAAACTATTATAATATAATATTATAATAATTGATTATCATTGTGCATTATTACGATTCGAGTACACAAGTTACAATCTACACATTGCGCAAATACCATTCAACTTCAACAATCCCAATAATTTTTCTTGTGTCTATTTATATAATATATAATTTATTCAATGTATAAATTACTCAATAAAAATATGATTCAAATTTTAAACTTTTAATTTATATGATTCCTAAATAAAATATATTATTATAATAATTTTCTTCTGAAGACAACACTGTATAGTTTTCATTATTTTAAGTTCTGACACAATAACTATATAATGTATATAATAATATAATATAAACATTTTTATTTGATTATAAATCATAACTAAATTTAATGCAATACCATTTTAAATTTTAAAATATTCTCATAATATTTCATTCCGTTATACAATTAATATACCTAATATCAAACTAATATTATACAGTTATACAAATACTATAAGCACAAATTATTCCTATAAAAATATTTCGATTGATAATAATTTTTAAAGATTTTTATTTTTCGATAAGAAATACGAAATACCATATAAAAAAATAGTAGGTAATAATAATTTAAAAGAAATAAATTCAACTTTTATTATGTTTATATCTTTTTTTTATTTATATCAAACAACATATACTCGTATTATATAATATTACGTGTTAATGATAGTATTAAAATTTAAAATATGCACGTTTAAATAAATTTATTACCCATTAACCAAATAATTAAAATCTAACTAAAATTCAATTAAATAAGATAATAATGCCGCATAAATCATAACTGATTATTATCTGTACAAAATCGCAAAGTTGCCGTTTGTTATTACATTAAAATAAAAAAAATATGTAACATAAAAATTGTAATGTAAACACATATTTATTAATATATAATTCAAATACAAAAATATTTATTAAATATACATTTAACTTTATGAAGTGTATAAATAATAATACAGTTAAACTTCGTATTATAAACAAATTAAGTATAGTTTAGTAGTTTTTATATGTGCGTGCTATTTTATTCGCGAGAGTGTTTATACTTTTTTATTGCCACCTACAGAAAAAAATATGCAATGAAAATGATGTGCTCAGGCTCGTATATTCCAAGTAGTGGTATTTTATTAGAATCATTTTTTTCCTGACAACTATTGCCACTTTACCTTCGTGATTGTCCCTTAAAAAAAACTTTTTTACTAAGACTACGTATAATTGTATAAAACAAAAAAGAGATACTTTCTGGATAAATCTGAAAAACCAGATATTATTTTTCACTCTGCTTTAAATTATGAATATATAACTAAATATGATTATATGTTATTCTATTTTCCATAAATTTCAATTATGTAGGAAAAATCAAAAAGTAAACCACAAAGAATTTATTGATTATCATTTAAATTAATTATTTATGAAATAAAATGAAAATCGATTATTTTTCAATCGCCAGAAATATCCAATTAATAATTATATACAATTATACAATATTGGATATTTTCATTGGCTATGAATTATTGTTTGATTTTCTCCATAAATGAGAAATAAACATAATTTCTATATACGTAAATAGAGATTTTTCTAGAAAATAAATTCACTTAATACTGAAAAACTATTTTGAACAATTCGACAATACTTTTAATTAAATACTATTATAATATTATATTATTTCTTTTCGACTAGAAAGCGTAGAATTTATTTATTTAGTAACATCTTAAATTAACCTATGATTTATTATCTGAATCTCATTTTGACTGAATTCCTAATATAATCATTTTAACAATTAACTGTGCTAACGTTTTATATTAAATAATAAAACTAATAAAAACATTAAAAAGTATATAGATTAAAATTTTTCATATAATATGGAATAATATGAATATACTGCATATACTCGTACGTGTAAAAATATATATTTCCATTATTACTATAAACAGTATAAACTATAATATACCATAATGTATATAAACCTAAATAATATTATAATTTTAACTTACATTTTGATATATATTGTGTTGAGTAGGTAATGGATATTAAAATAATATAATATTAATAATAATAATAATAATAATAATAATAATAATAATAATAATAATATATACGTAAACATAATTTATAATAATATAAAAAGTACAATAATTAAATTAAAAATCTAAAACTCTTCATCTCCTCTAATTTAATTTTAATACAATTAGTTAAGTTTTATGTTTTACATATACTCGTACCTACATACACTTACAAACGGTATGATTTATTTCAATTTTTATTTAAACAAATAATAGAACACGACAATAATTACATTTTTCCACTTTATTATAATTAAATTTCTAAATCCTATAAATGTCTAGAAAATTATTAACAATTTTTTTAAAGATTGTTAAATGTAAGATTATTGTTTAATACTTAATAAAAATCTGTATCTGTATATTTTAAAAAAACGTATATAATTAATTGTTGATTGGTTAAATTAAGAGAAAGTGAAATATAATACAATTTTATTCTATTAGTATATTAGCATTATGATATATATTTTTATGCTTTTTTTTATTGCTACATGTATTATAGTGATAATATCAGTTCAATAGATGTTAAAACCAGAGAACAAAACCTGGATTTCAATACTAGAATATTTGCAATGAAATAAGCAATAAACTCATAAAATCGTGTCCTTATTGGGTTATAAATGTGTGAAAGTTTAAAATACAATTTTAAACACAATAATTAGGAATGCAAGTAAGAGTTAAATATTGCATAAAAGCTTTAAACACAAAATACAATTGATTAAATTGTTATTATATTATTTAAAAAGTAAAAACCAAAAAATTATATTATTATTGAATTTTGTTAGGGTTCTTAAATAAATGTTTAATCAATGATAATTATAACTATATAAAAAATTATTAATTTAAATTTTTTTTTGTAAATAATTACTATTTTTTTCTTTATAAAATCACGCTACATATTTTGTTTAAAAAAATTAAATGCATTATGTTTAGACTCTAATAATTGTAAAATTATTCATGTTGTATTTATAAAAGTGATTTTCATTACATTTAAAATGTCAGAATATTCGAATTATTCAAAATTAAATTATAATATCAAAATTAACAAACTGTTCAAATTCAAATATATTATAAGTTATAACCATATACCAGTTAATTTTATTATATATTCTAAAATAATAAAATATTTTTATTAAAAATTCAATAAAATTAAATTAAAAGTTTATTTACATTATATTTTGATTATGTTTTATATAATAATTGTATAATTATAATTAGAGAATTTATAGTTTGAGGCGTTTTAGCGAATAATACCTAAAACAATATTTAATTTAAATTCTATGAATTACAAATTTACAATATTTATGTCTCTACACACATTTAATATAATTATTTACACGGAAGCAATGCGTGTATTCAATATATAGCTGTCTATGTCTTGAACAATAAGCCCCACAATGAAAACGAAATATGCTTTTGTTTATATTCTTATAATAATCATTATTCGCACTTTCTCTACAAAGACCTACTCGTATATTGAATAGTAAATACGTCTGAACACTCATCGTCAGATTCCGTTATACACTGGAAACAAGTTTTCACGATATTCTAAAATGTAAAGTATCCTGCAGAACCAAATAACTGTGTCGTCAAATTATATTAGTCGTTTTCAGTAACATTATTTTATGTTTTGTCATTTTTTATTCCTTTTCCTTCGAGTTTTTTTTTTTTATAAATAGTCTCCACGTCAACTTTATTTCTACTAGACAGTTTACATTTGTGTGTTGGCCGAAAACAAATTATCACTTTGTTTTAAAAATACTTAAACTAAAACTGTACACTAATGGTGATAGAATATCAATAATTTTTCAAACGTTAATAAAAAAAGAACGAAAAGAACGAAAGTGAAAACTAACACATAACGTACCTTAGCAATCAAATTACCAATTTGAGATAATATTATCAAATTATATTATTATTTTTTTTTTATTATTTCCATTTGATAATGTACAAAATGATGTTTTTATTATTATTTATTATACCTGTAGAAATAACGATCCTGTTAAGAGAAATCCGATATTTCGACGCTTACAAAACATGTCAATAAAATACATTTCGTGACAAATTAAATAATAATAATATTATTATAGTATAATACATTTTTCTACATAATTCGTATTTTTATATATAGGTAATCGTATATTTAAAAATTTAAAAATATAAATTATATAAATTATATAAAAATAAAAATAATTTGTTTAAAAAAAAATACAGGTTTGAAATGCGTATATTACGGCATACCTACACATAAAAATATCTGTTGGCGTTCATTTTCTTTAATAATTAATTACAAAAATACAATCTTCTTTATTAAAAAAAAAATAATAAATATTACATTACTTATTAATTATTATTCAAATTGATGATAAATAAATATATATATATATATAATTATAGTTTATATATACCAACATAATATATAATATATTATAATATTATGATTATTTTTAAATATTTTGTGTGAATTGGTGATCTGGTAAACAGTACAAAAGGTATACTATAATACAATGAATATTAGAAAATTTAATCATATATTTTATTTATTTTAATAGGTACACATTTTTATGGGTTAACATTTTTTTCCTTATTTTAAATATTTTTATTAATTATTATATAGCACACAAATTATAAGAGAAAACTATTTATAATACCTTGTTTATAGTTTATAGTTGAAAAGTAGTTGAATATTAGGGATCTAAGAAGTAAGAGGTAACAAAGCGAAGAAACATAATTTAGAAATAAACGCTTCAAAGATGATAAGGTTGGCCAGAAGAAGAGTTAATGCAATTTCCTCATTATGTGTAGATGAGTATAAAAAGAGAAACAATTAAGGAGGAAAAAATATTGTGTCCTAGACGAAGACAAGAAAGACTAAGATATCTAGAAGTTTTATCGAAACTTAATCTTTAAGGAATGACAGAAATAATATTTCTATACCAAGAAGCAAAATATGGTGGAATATAAAAGACCATTTTAACTGCCATGTGTTTCTAAAAAAAGTTGTTAGTTTTCGTAATACATTTACATATACGGTCTTAAGTTTTAACCAGATAGTATGTTTAAAAAAAAATTATATACGGGGATACCTATACGTATAAATATTAAAATATTTATATATTCATACATATCCAATAAGATTTGTTACACTGTAAATTATAATTTATAATTATACCATATTTACATTTCACTAATCCATTATAATTTACATATTATAATAAATTAATACCATTTATTCACCGCAATTATATTTATTTTCTAATAATTTAATAAATTTAAATTTAATAAAATTTAATGGTATGACAAAATAAAAATATTCATACATAAAAAAATGTTAAACCCTTATTAAAATTTCCATTTAAAATGTATAATAATTTTATTTTATATGATAGGTACATTGATGTGACATAGTCAATGCTATCCGGTCAAAACGCATCCGTTTCCAACCGGACCCGCCAAAATGCATGGTGTGGCAAAGACCCTTAAGGAGGCAATCACCCATGCAGTGGCTGCCATTATTCCGGAAATGACACGTAGAGTAATGAAACTCTGGGAAAGACTTCAGGAATGTGTGAATAATGGAGGTGTCCATTTAACGGACGTAATATTTAAAATTAAGTAAAAATTGTTTTTAGTATATAATGGCATACAATATATGTAATTAAAAAAGAAGAGCTGATACTCCTGCCTCAGGGATACAGGTGTGCAAATTATAGTGATTAATTTTAATTAGATTTTGAGATAAACCATCGCATTCGAAAAAACGATTCTGAGTTAAGTTCAGTCAGATAATGTAATAGATATTAATTAAAATTTTGACATTATTTATTAAATATTTAAAAAGCAAAATTTTATCACCCATATAGGTAGGTACACAAATAGGTAGTACATAAATGAATAATGAACACTCTATAAAATTTTCAAGTCTCTAAGTTCAATATAAATGCTCATAAAATCTCGTGTCACCCAAATGCCCATATCTGAGAAAACTTCGCTCAAAATACTTTTCGAATGCGATGGTTTACCATTAAACACATTTATGATTATTTATGGTTAAGTAATCTAATTAAAAAATATAATATATGAGTATAATATTATAATAATTAATTTAAAATTAGTACCTTACGATATCTTATTATTATTATTTTTTAAATGGTACTAATAATAATATATACCTATATACTAATTATATAGTGGTTACTATGTGTTTTAAAATATAATTTATATCTAATTGTTTATTTATATTTATGAATGATTATATTAAAAATTTATCTATGATTCCTAGTACTACACTTAATTGAAACATAACGTCTTGACTAAAAAGAAAATGGCTGCAATTTGTCTTAAAGGATTACCTCGTCGTACTATATCACCGAATGAATATCAGAAAAGTGACCAAAGTTCGGCCATTAGATTGTATTACGAACAATTGTCAAAACTTTTGCACAGTGAAATTCAAGATGAAAAAAATACAAATTTCAGAAACGATTTCGTCGTCCAAACTTTGTTCGTCAAGCCTAATAATAACGATAACCAACCAACAGCTAATAATGATAAGGATAATACAGCACCGGAAAAATTATCCAAATGTATTAAACAAAATTCTTTGAACATCAGTGACAAAAGTCCAAAAATAAAAATATGTGAACCAACAGTTTTACACACATCAAATGTCTCAAAAGCTAAATCAGAAAAGTCAGTTCAAACGAATTATACAGTTTTCTCGTCAAAGACCCAAAACATTTCTGAAATTAACCCGTCCGATTATACAGAAACGACGGATGACAATTATAGTTGTGTAGATCTTAGAAGCATGGCTAAACTACGGAAGCTCTGTTTTATGTTGAGATCAAACGTTATCGAACTAAAAAATGTTTACAAGACGCGGATTCAATTAGGGTACACTTACACGGAATTGGATAAATCTGATTTAGAGCTTGGACTGAAATGTTTAGAGGATGATGTGATGCAATTGATGGACACATTAGATGATGCCAACGGATATCGCGTTGAAATACAAAAAATAGTAAATAAGTATAATGATTTGGAATCTCAATACAGAGACCTTAGATCGTTAAATAAAAAAGGAAGATTAAGTAGCAACTACAGTGAAATGTGTACAAAAAACAAAAACGAAGGATTCGACTTGTGCGTTATCATCAATAAATACATTTGTCAACCGTGTTACAGACTATTCAAGAAAGTAAACAACAACGAATATAACAATACAAATTGTAAATCATAATATTATATCATTCAAATTTGTAAGTTTTAAAACAAGATTTCTCGGTGAATATTCCAAACTATTGTGCCCAATACAGTACTTTAATGCCCAATAAAATCACCATCATGTCAACTCTGTTTAAATAGCCAAAAAGCTAAAAAAAAAAAAAAAAAATACCTAGTAACGCTGCAGCTTTTAATTGAACAACATGAAATTTTAATAATGAAATGATTTTGCAACAACACTATAATTAATAATATATTGATTTTACACTTAACCATTATTTTAATATATAATATAAAATACATATTTCTTTCGTTATATAATTTATTTATTACAAAAATATCTTTATAAAAATATTATAAATACAGTTACCTAACGATTTATTTATTTTGTAAATATCTACTGACCTAAAATTTAGAACTGTAAAATAAACAACGTTAATACTGTGATTCAAAAATTGGATGTTCTCTTTACTGTATTACTTTAATGATAATAAAATATTATAGTAATTGATATAAAAATAATTATGTTGAATGTATTTATTTTTTCGATGGGTAGAAAATAATTACCTATGGATAATTCAAAAAAGTAATAAATAATCCTCATGAAACATTGATAACGTATTATATTTTTAATAAAAAAATAATTTTAAAAACAAATACGAAATACTGTCAATGAAATGAAATTCTGAGTATACCTAGATATAAAATGTAATCATGACGTCCTATATTTTGGGGACTCCTTTAGGGACTTTATGGGCATTTCACATTTATTTCATTGGTAATATACTATAATATGCATTAACGACTGAATAACAGTAGTATAACAGACAAATAAATAAGTCGACTCATATTAAAAAATTTGTTAAAAACACAGAAAAAAAATAAAACTATCAAAAAATTAAGATAATTTGACTATATGTTTACGATAACTCTAATTTTGATAAATTTGTTTTAAAATATTTTACGATAACTGAAGAAATATTGAACTTAGAAACTTGAAAGTTTTGTTTTGTTTTATGTTCACATATAGTATAATATATGCTTTATATATATATTTTATATGTTAAAATGTTAAAACTCTTATGTTGATAATTAAATTAAAATGTGTATTCGCTTAAATAAATATGTGAAACTTCGCCCATAATTGTCTTTTCTATATATTATTGCATTCAATATTTAAATCTTAATTAAATACTGTCCATATCATCACCACTATTACTATACTTCCGCAGCTGTATTCAGTCTTAATTTAATAATTATTAATTTTATATGTAATTAATAATAATTATACTTATATTCTTAATTTTTGGTACCTAAGAGTACCTACTATAAATATAAAATTAAAATTACAATTAGGTGAAAAATAATTAAAATAGTCACGAGTAACTTGAATGTTTGCTAGATTTCATTAAAAAATCAATTTATAACTAAAAGTTTGAATATAAATTAATAAATAAAGCTTATATGTTATATAACCTTACATAATTACTAAAGATTAAAGATTCTTTATTTCTTTAGATATGGTCGAACAAAATATATAAGACGTTGCGAATATAAATGAAACGTACTTAAGTCGGTTTCCATGGACGATAACTACCTTTCATATTATAGTAATCATATCGATCAACACCGATATAATATTACGCTTGTATCAATGTTTCGTAATATTTAATTGTCACATTACTCATATTGTAATATTATAATTATTATAACTTAACGTTTCAATTTTAACAGCAATTTTGAATAAAAAGTATTTGTGCAGTATAACGCCTAACTCAATAGTTATTTTCTACTATTTTCCGCTGGCAGCGTCAGTCGTCTATTTATAATGGGTTCGATTATTTCAAAAAAAAGCAAAAAGTATAAGTATATATAAATATCTGTTAATAATTATAAAATATATTATCTATAAGTTCTCCGATATACTTATATGTTAAATCTACGCTTCCAATATTTTTATACTAGGTATTATAAAAACGTAAAATAAGTAGTCGCGACATTAAATATAAATAAAAATTAATCTAAAAATTCTAAAATTTTATTACTATGTAAAATACCCATAAAAATACCCGATAAAATTTTCAAGTTTCTAAATAGTTCAATGCTTCCTGAATTACCGTAAAATATATGGAATCGAATTCGTTAAAATTGTTTACAGTTTCCTTGAATATTTCTGAATTTACGTTATTTTTTGGTAGCGTTTTCTATATCGCATAATTTAAATTTTAAGAAATTCGAAAAATGACCTAATAAATAGAGTACCAACTAGACAATAAACTCTATTGGAATTAATGATATTCATGATAGTCAAACCATTATTTCTGGTAGAAAAAGTATAATATATAAATATTATATAATATAATAATAAACTAAAAAAAAAGATGCACATCATTGCAAAATCCAATATATTCTTCTTTATAAGAATCTAAAATATTAGTTTCGTATATTGTATAATGTATATTATATAATAGTTGCATGTACTTCTTTAATTTGTAATTTGTACTGTGGCATTTTGGAAAAATAATCGATTAACATTATTAATACACCTAACTATATGTTAATTTTAAGTAAGTAGTTATAGATAATATAAGGTATAAATAAGTATAAATAAGGATAAAAGTTGCTCTGATTATCTTTATCTACGAGTATTCATATTATAAATTATTAGAATGAACGTCAATCAGAATATTATATTTTACGGTAGGTACTTGGTATAGGCAAGCCCGTATCCAGGGGGGGGGGGTAGGGGGTCAACCCCCCCCCCCCAATTTTAAAGTAGTTTTATATTTTTAATATAACAAAGACAATAAACAATATTTATGTATAAATTTTTTTTTTATTTTTCCCCATTTCCCCCCCCCCCCCGAAAATTGATCCTGAATACGTGCTTGGGTATAGGTTTTACTTAAATAAAAATAAGTCAGTGTTTTGGCTCTAAAGATGGTAACATCATTATCGAAATATGTATTCACTTAAATATAAATAAATTTTTCGTGGATTTAGGTTTTATTTTATTTAAATTATGTTAATTCCGAATTCGCTGTCGCGGGGTAGAATATTTATTCAATTTAGACGAATACCTCCCTCAAATTCTACTTTCGTCATTGCATCATTCTTATTAAATCTTTCCAGGTGTATTATTTATTAATTAAATTAAAATAGTAACATTATATAACAACAAGAAAATTCATAATTCATAACTATATCTACTTCACTTGTTTGTTTTTTATTCTGCTCTTTTCGATACGCGATATGTATATCTACCTAATTATCGAAGGGATAAAACACGTACAAAATAATTTAACTCTTAATAAAATACCTATTTATAATATTATGTATAGACGGTTTGCTCATAGTAAATAATGTTATATTTTATGCAGTCTGAACTCTTTGTCCAGACTACGAAATGCTACCGATAAAACAAATAACACTCAAAAAGAAGTTCGAAAATTTGTGCCCACTAACATTCCAGCCATTTATAAGTCGCCACCCGCAGCCGAGATTGCAACGTATAAAAAGATTTCGATTTCACCAAAACCGCAACCTAAGAACGAATCACAGTCTCAAAAATCAAACGAACAAGTTCATCAACCTACATTAAAACAAGGAGTTATCAACAGAGTCGCGGAACACGCACCAAGAGTTATCAAAGGAGTCGCGGAACATGCAGCAATAGTCACTATAGTGTGTTTCTTTTTTTTTTTCATTTAATAATTTTTATGAATAATTTTGGATAGATAAATACCTAGTAATCAGAAATCTCGCTTGACGTCATCATAAATTACATATAATTGTATTTAACTTTGAAAAAATATAAGTGTAAAGAGCTGTTGCTGCTGTGGATGAGCATGAGATACAGTTGTAAAGAGGATAATGTTGAATTTTGATTAAAATTTGAATACAATGGTAAATCATTACAATTTGAGAAAACGATTTTGAGTGAAATTCATCAGATATAATATAGGTATAATAAAATGTACCTATTGATTAAAATTTTTACATTCCTACATTCTATGTTCTGAGTATAAACTATGAACATAATTATTTTGTCATGATATCTCACTATTTACCAAGAATATATTAGTAAATTATAGTAATTAATCAAGGCCCAAGGGCCCAGTAACTACATTTTTTATGTTTTATTATTAATTATCACTTGACAAAACAAAAATATAGTTTTTAGTTTTAAACAATTTTAAAATCGTACCAAAGTTCCAAACTACCTAGAAACATTTAAGTAATAAAAAGTTAATTCTACACTTATTTTTAATAGAAAATAAATACCTAATTATAAATTATTATATTTAAAGAGATAATGATATATATATATATATATATTTTTTTTTATAGCCTTTATTGAAATATATTATAGCTCGACAATTAAATAAAAAAAATAAATAAATAACAATTAAAAAAGACAAATAAAAACAAAAACAAGACTATATAAACAAACGAAAAAAAAAGAGAGATGTGAAACATTAATATCAGTGTTAAATTAAGAAGCCAGCTTTAAGGATAAAATGAATAAAAAGAGTTAATTATATGAGTGGAGCGGGTGTTAAGGAGAAGAGTGGTATCAGGTGAGGAGTAGCCAAAGGAAGAGAGGTGAGAAAAGAGAGCAGAACGATCAAGAGAAAGAGAAGTGCAATCGAAAATAATGTGGTGGAAATCACAGTCGGCTGAGAAAGAATGTAAAGTGCATGAAGGAACATATATATATATATTTTAATTCATGTTAATAAGTATTAGCCGATTAGAAAAATATATACCTATTTATAAAAAAAATAATTATAATTAAAAATTGAACTGTATATTTTGTCAATGGTAATTTTTGAACAGTTTTAAAATAGTATATTTTTAATTTATATATAGGGGAATGCATTAGGTAATACAATAAAGGAAACGCAACACAGAAGAAATAATAACACTGAAACTAATAATAACACAAAATCATTATCAAAACAAGATTATACTGTTAGTAATGAAAATAAAAACATAACTAAACAGGAAAATGAAGAACTAACTGAACAAGAAATTGAAATTAGTGGACAAGATAAAGGATTCAATAAACATGACGATACACCAGAAGATACAGAAAATTAATAAATAATTAAAATTTAATAACGTAAATATAAACATTAGGCTGTTTACTTTTATAGTGTTTAATAAAATTAAAAAAAAAAAAAAAAACACAATAATAATGACAAAGTCACAACATTTTATGAACACCAAAAATAAAATTTTATAAGTTATATATAAAAAAAAATAATAATAAAGATATTTAATTTCACTAAAAACAAATAAAGAATTTAAACTAAATTCTAGTATCACCATGTATAGGTAAACATATTGAAACATTCAAAAGTTTTTATTTTATTTATTCAATTAGACTGATGAGGAGGTTCAGTGCTAAAATATGGAGCTGAATCACGTACCAATAATGTATGACAAACTCTACACACATGCGAGTCTCTCATATTAGGTCCACTTTTTACGGTTCTAGACAAACAGGATGGACAAAATATTCTACCACAATGTCGACAATGATCCTAAAAATAAATTTAAATTTATCAACTAATAATTATTTAATTTAATATAAATAAACAATACTTTTCGACTTTTAGGATCAGAAAATACAGTTCCACAATCACGACAGTCAATAATATCTTCTTCATGTTCCCACCTCACCTTTTACAAATATAAAACATATTTATTAAAATTAAAATAAATAAAATAAATAAAATAAATAAAATAAATAAAATAAATAAATTAAATATGAATACTACCAAAGTGCCAGATTCTCGGATACGTTCAAGTTCCTGTTGAAGTGATTGGGATAATCGAACAAAATCACGTTGCACTTCTTCACTGTTAGCTAAATCAGTTTGTAAAGCTACGATTTTATTTCGCTGTTCCAAAACCATAAATTCTAATTCAGTCTAAAATAAAATATTTAATTTTACATTTAGGTTATTTATATACCATTTTATTTATATAGTCAACTTTGTTAATAATTATAATTAATATTTATAATTTAAAAAAATAAATAAAAAGATATACATATATAAAACCTGAGGTATAAAATTTTGGAATTTTAGATTCTGAGCAGAACAAAAATGTATTGGTTTTAATGTTATATAATGATGTGTGCAGTTTCATTTTTTATGTATGTAAACACATTTTTAACATTTAATTACCACAATCATATATAGGATATGTTTCTAATAGAGAATCATTCTAGTTAGTAGTTTATTTAGTTCAAATTTCTCAAAATTGATTTTGATTATTAAAAAATTATTCGCTAATCATTGTACCAAAATATTGTGTACAGTTCAACTACCATTTTGTTTTTATAACTATTTAAAATTTAAAATTAGAAAAATGATTGAATTTCACTCAGAACCGTTTTTTCAAGTGCAATGATATATTATTGGCTACAATAAAAACTGACAAGCAGAACTTAGCGAAATGAGAGAAAGGTGTTACAACAAATTTTTAGCCCCAATAGCCCCCAAAAAAACCAAAATACAGGAGAATGAGAGAAGAAAGAATAATAAGGTAATAAATATGTTGGAGGATTCGGATATAATGGCTACAATGAAAAGTAAAAGATAGGCTGGGCAGGACATGTATGGCAAAATCAGACAATCAGTTAAGTTACCAGCTGGAAGCAGACCAATCGGCTGTCCAAGACAAAGATGGATAGACAGAGTTCATAAGGACTTAGCGATGCTTGAATCGTGAATGGTGAAGAGCTAGCCATGGGTTAGATGGAGGGAAATGGTAGTTTGCCAAAGGACCTGAACGGTAATTATATTGAGCAAAGAAAAAAAAAATTAAATCAAACAAGTAATATTATGTGTATGTTGTATGTCTTTAAATGTTTTTAAAGAAAATAATTATTAATAAATATTTGAATATTGATATATTTATATTAATATTGTGTTAACTGAAGTAATACCTTTCGTTTGGTAACAGTATCCAATTGAGTGCGACAACTCATCAGTTCTTTTTCACATCGATTTGTGTTTCTTAATTCCTCAGAAAATCGGCTTCTTTCATCTAGTAGTTGTTTTCTAAACAAAAATATATATTATAATATAATTATTTATATTTTAATTTTTCACAAATTATATATTATGATTGAAATATATATATAATATTCATAAATTATATTTTGATTAAAAATTATAATTTGTTGGTAAATACTAAATAGTAACAAATAATGGGTCAACCCCTGATAAATTATAATACATATTATATAATATATTCTTAATTAATTTAATGTAATTTGTATATACATTTTAAGTTAATTATTGACTTACAAAAATATATACTATCTACTGATGAAAAACTACATAGATATAAACGAATAAAATATTTTAATTATAAAAGACAAAGTCGTTTTAATCTGATAAATGAATTAACTGTTTTCAAACATAGATAAAAGATAAATAAACAACTAGAACGATCCAAGAACAACTCGTTAAAAACCTATATTTTTGGGTAAATATATTTTATAATTTTACTTAGAAAAAAAAAACCTCTAAAAAGTAGGTACATGCAATTTTAAGACAATAAATTTATAATAATGTAAAAATATTCTATTTTCTTAATTTAATATACATTATTAATTAATATTATAAATTGTAAGAAAACATATTTAAATTTTAAATAATTTACTCAAGAGAAGCTGTCGCCGAATTCAGTCCCTGTAATTGACTTTCATAAATAGCTGCACTATTTTTTATTCTATTCATTTCTTCTTCTATAGATTCCTTTACTATGGACATTGCTATAAGTTCCTCATTACGCTTTAATAGATATTCTTGAAGTTCCTAAATAAATTTTATTTTGTAATTTCAAAGAAGAATGTATAATTAACACAAACAGATCACTAACTGCTACTGAACTAGGTAAATTAATTTCTTCATTTTGTAACTGCACAGAAAACTTCATGTGTTTTTCTTTTAAATTATGATTTTCTTCTTCTAATCTATGATATAGTAAATATATTTTTAGAATGCATAAAATATTTAATTTATAAGTATTGTGAATTATGATATACTTCAAAATATGTTGCTTCATTTTAGCACCATTTTCTGTACAGAGTTTTAGTTCTTTATGAAAATCAGTTACTGTCTGATCATATTGTAATTTAAGATCACTCAGTACTTCATGCGATTGATCTGAAAAATTTTTCAATTCTTGAACCTAAAAAATGTAAATAAATGATTTAAATGATTAATTTCTAAATCTTTATAATTAAATGCCTTGTTTTTATGTTCTTCTAATTTTTCATTCCACTTTTCCTCCATCTGTTTACGATAAATTGTTTCTTTATCATGTTCATCCTTAAGTTTATCCATTGAATGGAGTTTTTTCTCTGTTTCATTAATTTTGTCTTGCATTTCATCTACACGAACTTTATATAAGGAACATTGTTCACATTTTGCTACATTATTATCTATAATAATAACTCAAGTTAATAAATTATTAACAGATAATAATAATTATTTACCAATTAATGTATTGAAGAAAACAAAATCACCTGTTGCAGAAGAATTAGATGATTCTTCTTGAGAATTGTCTAGAAAAAAGAAATAATAAGAATTGATTTTGGAAAAATTATTTAAAAGTTTACAAATACATACTAGCTGTGATTTGTGGTTCAACAAAATTATCTTTTGATTCATTTAGTTTTGTTTTATAATAATTTATATCTGTATCCATTTCTCGAATTTTTTCTTTTAAAGCTTCAACTTCTTCTTTTAATGGATCTACTAAAGCTTTATAGACATTATCATCATCATCTTGAGACTAAAAAATACAAATTACAATAATTTGTTTTTATTTAAATTATTACCTAGTTAATAATTTACTTTTCTATAATCGTCAGAATCAGTGCTAGAAGCTAAATTCGTCATTTTTCTAGCTATTGCAGAAAGAACTGTCCCAGGTACATTAAGTATTTGTTGTTGTGTAGATTCACCCAAAATATTATTTCCTTGTTGACCAATCAACATTTGATTACGACAATGTTTTAGCTCATTTTCTAATTTTTCATTTATTGTTTTATACATTTTAGATTCATTTTCACGGCGCCTGGATTCTTCCAATGTTTCTATAACAAATATAAGATTTTAAAACAATTGAATATATATATTATATTAGATAATACCACCAAGCACTTTATGCAATGATGAAATCTCTTCATTGTACTTGCGACTTTGTTCTTCAAACCGACTTTCCATTTCAAGCTTAGTTACAGTATGCTGGCTTTGTGATTCATCTAGTTCATCTTGTAATCTCTTCATTTCAGTTGAAATATGAGACATATGCTTAAGCTCCTCTAATAATAAAATAAACCATTAAAAACATAAATCTTAAACATATGATTTATATCTACAAGAAATGTCTATCATATTATAGAAATGTATATATGTACAAATATAAAGCAACAAAGCAATAACTGGTCACCTTCTTTTTGCAGAATAAACCCCTTCATTTTGGCGCGTTGTAAGCCGAACTCTTTTTTCTCCAATTGCAATTCGTCTATTTGTTTTAGAAGCGAGTCCAGAGTCAACGGACCTGTCAATATAAAAAGCGTGCAACACCAACATAAGCATAAATAACATTTATTTTGTAGAAAAAACATGATATGAAAAGAAATAAAACAAAAACAAAAAAAAAAAATAATAATTTTATACGAAAATGAACACAAATAATTTAATTTTCTTTCAAAATTATCATTGATGTCATGTATATTAAAATATTATATAACCCGTATAGGATCTAACATTTGTGTCAGTGAATTGATTGAACGATCATGCAAAAAATAAGATAGATTTATTAATATAAATTAATATTATAAAACAAAACACACAGGGTGCAACAAACCAAATAAAATTACACAAAGATTTGTGAACAAATAAATAAAACAAAAATATGTATAAACAAATAATTTGGAACTAAATAAATACATTAATCAATGTTTAAACACCTGAGAGAGAACACAAAATTAGTGTTATGTTTAAGCAAAAATAAATTATTAATTACCACGGTTTTCGTCTAACGGTTGTAGTTCATCTCTCATGTCGTTTTCCATAATATTTCAAACGTTCAGGTTCTGTTTTGTTTACTTCAAAATACACCTTTTTGTAATTGTCTCCGTGTACTACTCAGAGTGGCAATTCTGCTGTTAGGGTGAATATTTATATGAATTAATTATGTTACGTATTTTATTTCAAACAAAATAAAATTACGAAAACATATTGTAAGCAGTTTTTGTTCTATCATTACTCAACTTGTCATGGTTCATCCAGAAATCGAGAAAAGGCAACTACTTGTCACTTAAAAATCGTATATATTCGTATAACATGAAATTTAACACAATTTAAATAATATTATTAAAACTCGAAATGTTAATAATAAATAATTAATATTGTATGTATATTTTTTTCAACAAGTTTTCATCGCGATAACGTTTTGGTGATCGAAATTGATAAGATAACATGAGCATAGACATATAATATATATGTCTATGGTTACAAGTTACCATTGTTACCATCATAGATAAAAGATTATTATGTCCATTACACTTTACACGTTTACTGTTTAGTAACCAATAATCAATCCATCTTTTTGGCCATGACTGCATAAAATGTAATTGTCATATAATTATAAAACTTAGAAATAGCAAATAGGATTATTATATTATACTAAATTACTAACAGAAAATTTGTAACGTAGTACTGTTTTACGAAAACAATATAAAGTTATTTAGTAATAAAAATTATTTACTTTTGAGTTTTGACTCATAATAAATTAACACGTTTTAAATAAAACATAGGAGTGTTAATTTTTAAAATAAACATTTTAAACAATCACTATTTGTGTATTTTTTGTATAATTTATATGAATTACACATTTGATATAGCCTTGGAGTTAAACCTTGTATTTCACAATTTCTTAATATTTTCATGCAACCAAAAAATATCATTAAAACATTTTTTAATTTCTAAATTTCAAAACAACGAATTGTTTTCATCACAGAAATTAAAATAATACAAATATAGAACAATTATAAGTTGCATTTATCGGTATTTTTTTTAATATAAGTGAAATTTTAAGCAAAATTGTAATTATTGTCAAACACAAACATGTTTAATATAATTCTAAGTAATATCAATAATTAAAATGCTAAAAATGAAATTAATATAATCAAAGCCGGATTAAGGACCTATAGGGCTCCGGGGAGGAAATTTCATTTGGGCCTTTTTTTAGAAAATATGCTTTATAAAACAGCTCATGATGCTCACAGGAAAATAAATTTTTCAAACTATTTCACAAATTTATAATTGCATTATACAATTAATAATATATGTAATTTATGTCGATAAAACTAATAATTGTAGTATAATAAAAGTTAATACTTCATATCTCATTAATTTAAATTCAAATATTAATGTTTTATATTTATTGACAATACACTTATTTACAATTAATATAAATAATAATATTTAATCAAATACATTTTTTTTCTTTCTTTACTTTAAGCCAACTCTCTTAGTACATCATTCAAGTCTAATGATTTTAACAAATCATTCTCAGAATATAAAATTATTTGTATAAGTTTTCTTGGGTTTGACTGGTTCTATACTTATTTTTTATTCTAGTTAATTTAGAAAAAGATCTTTCAGCAGAACAATTGTTAATAACTACAAGAATTGTCAAATAAATTTTTAAAGAATTAAATATACAAGGAAATACCTCTTCAAGTGATTATTTTAATAATTTCAGAAAAATGTGTATAAGCTTAAATTTGTATGGGCCCCTTTAATTTTGGTACTTAAGAGGACTACAGGGCTTTAGCCCTGACTAGACCCCCCCTTAATCCAGCTTTGAATATAATATGAATTTGGTAGGGCATGGAAAAATGTTAGAATAAAAGAATGAATTACGAGTTTAGAGTATTTAAGATCTATTGCACAAAAAGATAAGCAACAGATTGGATTCAATATAAACATAAGAGTTTACTATTAAAATAGGTACTAAAAATAACACAAAAATGTACCCCATTTTATAAGCTTATAAAATTAACTAAAAACCAATGTGGAAAGTGAAATATTTTAAATTTTAATTCTAGTAATCTAATTCAATAATAAATAATTTTCTAATGTTTCAAACAAATAAATAAGTCAATATTAATTAATTATTACCTTTAATGTTCTTTGATGTTCAATGTATATATAAAATATATAATAAGCTTACAAAAAACAAAAATTAAAAAAAATGTTTTTTTCTATAATATATTGTGTATTTAATAGTTTAATTAATATCTAATACATAAATGATATTTATTTATGTTTTGAACAAAAAACACATTATTTATAATAATTTTGCCACTACTCCTTAATTTTCTTAATACAGTCATCTAAATTACATCATTCCTGAAAATAAAGAGAAAAATAAATATAAATTTACTATTAAATATTATAAATAGAGCATTACGGTTAGCTTCTTTGCATTGACGAATAGCTTCATTAAATCCAGAACATAACGAAATATCATCATTATTTTGAGCACACTGCAAAAATTGTTTAATTTCAAAAGCACAAGCTCCCCCTGTCTGGCTACTTTGTTCCATTGGCATTGTCTGCATTGGTTGAGCTTGAGGCTGTACCTCATTATTGGAACCACCACCGCTGAACATACCAGTGACTGCATGGCCAACAGTGTGTCCCTAAAAACAAAATAAATTAAGGATATAATATATATTATCAGTAAATATATATGTAAACCGATACATACAATAGCGGAACCAACAGCAACACCTCCAGCAGTAGCAGCCATTTGGGCAAATAATCCAGGCTGTTGTGGTTGAGAAGTTGCTACTTGTGTTGGTTGTTGTGGTTGTGGAGCTGGAGCACGTTGTTGTGTTCTAGCTGGGACTGATGATCTATATAACAATACAAGTATAACATGTCAATATAGTATACAGTATATAGTATACAATTTAAATAATTATAATGTTTTTAATTTTTTTAATTAATAAACATATGTTCAATTCAAAATTTCAAATAAGATATTTGATATTAATTTATAATTTATCTCGATTTTACTTCTTATGTAAAATATAAGATTAAAATCTATATATAATATATTCAGAAATTTATAAATTATAATTGCTTATTAGGAAAAACATAACACTTAATAATTATAAATTTAGTATTATTAATTTATAATAACTTAGTAAAATATATACATGTATATGTAATCAATGGTAATACCTACAAAATAAAAATAATTGTTATATTTAAAAATACACGAATGACCTTATGTAATTGCATAATATTATGCAAATTCTTATACATACTTAGAATATTTGAGTACTTTATACCTAGTAACTGCCAATATTTTTTTTTTCTTGGACATGAATTTAAAATTATTATTAAGTTCTTATTTTAATAGAAAAAAATTGATTATGATGAATAAATATAAATAATATTGTTATAAATTTATTCACAAGTTAATTTTATACAAAAATGTTTAAAGCACAATACAATACTATAATATAAATATATACATCATTGACAATATATTATTATACCAAATAAGTAATGGAGATATTTGCACATAACTTGGAAATAAATTATCTAATATTCAATATAAAAAAAAAAATTATACACAGTAGGTATTTTGTATTTCACATAAAAACATTTTATGGTAGCAAAGTAACAAACCGGCTATTTTGAATTTTATTCATTACACAAAATTGATAATAAAAACAATGCAAGTTTGATTGACTCGTACAAATATTACCACATAATTTAACCCACCACCAAAAATATTTTGGTTATTTTATATTTTATGTGCAACATATTAAAAATTATATAGATAGGTACCAAAATATAATCTTGAATTGTTTTAAAAATAACAATACCTATCTATATTATGTTATAATCGTATTCTAAAGGAAACAATAATACAACATAATAAGCTTCATAATTTATTATGTATAACCTTGTAATTTAACGAAACGCGTAAGGCATAAAGCCTGTTGAAAAATACATATCGTGGAAAAATATTAATAAATAATAATTTACCTTCTCGGTGACGGTGATGGAGAACGTCCGCGTCTTGCCATTTTGTCGTTGATTTGTCTTTCGGAAAAAGATATAAAATCTGTTTTAATACTTTCGTAGTTTTGAGAAGTAAAATTTCGCGTTTCGCAATGTAAATTACAATTTACACAATATTCAATATTTATACAAGCAGCAAATAAGAATCGCTAGCTAATGAAGTAATGAATGACGGAGAGAATCAACGCGATTGGTTCAGTGGGACGGAGAAAAAACAGCTGTAAACTATGCTGTTAAAAATATTCTTAAAAAAATAAATTCTAGAAATTTCTCCGCGTGGACCACGTTTGTTATAAATATCATTGCAACCATGTTAACGTTGTGAGGTATACAGTTCGCATCTTCTTTGGCCATGACCGATAAAAGCGCGAGGGCTTGTCATCCGTGTAAACATTGTTATCAAATTCAATAGTCATTATCGCAAACCACTAACCAGACTATTGATGTACGTTTCGTGGTCGCGCTCCCGAGTATTATTATTATAGCTTATTAGTTTATTACTCATGATTTGTAAAATTGCCGAATGTGCGTAATTGTTAACGGTCAATCGTATGTTTTGTACGCCCGGGTTCTCATACCCCAAGTCTTTAAACTCGTATTGTTCCGACCAATCCGTATCGCATTAAAGTCATGATAATGTGCCGCTCAGGGCACATGAAAAATGTCGTTTAACCGGGTCAACTCTAGACTTGATCAGAAAACCATCATCGTTGTTATTATTGCGTATAGCTACACTTTTAACCTTGACGGTTTCGCCTTGTTAAACTTTGACCCATTCGAGAAACGAGTCCCTCTATAATATATTAAATTAATATTACGTACGTGCCTCCGTTACGTGTACGTCGCAATACCGTAAAAACTGTATGATGGAGTGTTCCAACTTGGACGAATGCCTTCAAAATTGGGAATCAATTGCTGGAGATTACAAGACTCTCGAGGTATGTTATATTTATACCGTCGATAAATGTCAACTGTTGACATAAGCGTATAATACTTAAGTGTAAGACATAGGACATAGTTTGACCTGCTCACGAGTTGGTGTGTTACCAAATTTATTGAAGTACTTTTTATTGATTATGTAATTGTTTCTTTAAAGGAATACCTTAGTATTATGTTATTCTAATTTATTATTATTATTTTTAATTTTACGATTAATCGTATTTAACTAAGTTAATTTGAGTAGGTATACATTATATACCAATTAAAATTTGTAATTTAGGTATTATTTAATTACTTTTCCCAAAAAAAATTTTTTTTAATGATATACCTAATTTAAACAATACCTACCTACATAATATTCAAATTTAATGAAACAATAAAAACATTCCTAAATTTAAATATTAGCATTATTTAATCACAATATAATTGAATTTACCATATTAATTGTTTTAAATGTTATATTAATTAGTATATTCTTAATGTACTTTTAATTTTAGAATTCAAATAAAGAGTATTTAGCTAAAATAGAAGAAATTAGTGATCTTCAAGGACAATGTGTGAAACAAGTCAATCATCAAAAATATCGATTGAATTTTATTTCTAAATCCTTAAAAAAGTAAAACTAAAGGTTGATTTAATTTTATAAAAATATGTTCAACAAGTGGTTATATGTATTCATAGATTTGAGAAGGATGAACGTCAAGATATTGTGCAACGACTTTTAAAAGACATTAACAACCGTCGCCAACTACTATCAGAAATTGAACAAACATTACCCAAACCCAATGGAACATATCTAAAAATTATTTTGGGCAACGTAAATGTATCAATTTTGAATAAAGAAGACAAGTATGATAATGTTTACTGAACATATTATAATATGATAATAATTATTAATAATTAAAAAATATTTATTTTAGGTTTCGTTATAAAGATGAATATGAAAAATTTAAATTGGTTCTTAGCATTATAGGTTTTTTTTTGTCCCTTTTAAATTTGGTAACCCATAGACGTTCATTTGAATTGATTTTCTTATTTATTTTGGTCTGGTACTATTGCACATTAACAATACGTGAAAGCATATTAAAAGTTAATGGATCTAAAATCAAAGGTTGGTGGCGATTACATCATTTCATTTCTACTGTAGCTTCAGCAGTTCTACTTGTTTGGCCTAATTCTGAAACATGGTTCATGTTCAGGCCACAGTTTATGCTCTTTAATGTACTCATCAGTAAGTTTATTAATTACTTTTAGATAATTATAATATTCTTGAATACTAATTATTATAAATGTTTTATTAGGTGTAGTACAGTCATTCCAGTTCGTTTATCAACAAGGAGTTTTATATAGGCTAAAAGCATTGGGAGAACGTCACAACATGGATATTACAATTGAAGGTTTTCATTCCTGGATGTGGCGTGGTCTTAGCTTTCTACTACCATTTTTATATTTAGGATACATTTTTCAATTATACAACGCATATACATTATATAATTTATGTGATCATCCAGATGCTACTTGGCAGGTAAATATAGTAAAATTAATTAAATTCTATTTAATTTCATTGGAAAATGAAAGATAATGAAAAAATTAATCTTTATTATTATAATTACTTTGTTAAAAGCAATCACTTAATTTTAGATTCTGAGCGAAGCGAAGAATGTGTTGGTTTTTTTTTAATATAGTAAATTTTAATAAATATTAGAAGTTCATAGGTTTCTATATTAATATATTTGTAAAACAAATTATATAATACATTACACATAAGTGTATGTATTTATATTAATATTATATATTAATACTTATTTTCTTTTTTTTTTTTTTTTTTGTAACAAATCTCTGTTTTTTTAAATAATAATAAAGTTAATAAACATAAATTATAATATTGTTAATGAAGTATATTAATATTTTATAGGTTCCTGTTTTGTCAGGATTATTTTTTATTCTGTTTCTGGGAAACACAATAACTACTTCAATGGTCATTCCACAAAAACTAAAAGAAGTAAAAATAAGACGAATTATAAAGGTAATATCGATGGTTTCGAGACAAAAAGGTTAAGGAACAGTTTTACTACTTTTCAGGAGGCAAAAATAAAATTTTCAATTCTTTAGTGTTAGCATTTTGATATTTATTCAAGCATTAGAATTGGTATTTTTTTTTTTTTTTTTTTTTTTTTTTTTTGCAATCAGAAAAAGAATAAAAAGGTTTAAATAAACATACAATTTAATTAATAGATACAATATAACTGATTACAATGTCAATAATAATTATCGCCGTAGCTAAAGACATGGCCAATCATACTAGTCTAGCATTGATAAAATACCAGACCAATCTGATATTAACAAATCCAACCACTTATAAGTGCAAATTTGAAATTGAATTGTTCTTATGATTTAAAATTTTATTTAATCAAATATAAATTATTGTTATAGAACTTATTACATATAAATTTATAATAATTTTTTTTTAAATTTGTAAAAAATGTAAATAATACTTTTTAAACAAATACTCATTAATAAATATTGACACTAGATACTTATCTGGACTAAAAAATTTCATTATTTGATGAGGCACTTTATAATGAGAGATGGATTACACAATATTATACTAAGTTTTAAAAATCCGCCCATTCAAAGTGATATATCTAAAGATACTAATAATACAGAAATATCAAATTGCCCGCACAAAAAAAGTATTTCACTAAGTCATGTAAATTATCGGAAGACATTAATTTATGGTATAAAATTGGCTGAAACCATCCGATAGTTTAATAACCAATTTAAGAGAAAATTAGAACAATTGAAGTTTATTGTTAATTGCTAGATAGTAAATAAGAGATTTCCATACCACAAATTAATATTGAAAGTAAGTTTAATTTGAATAAAATCAATGCTGTTTTATAAGGTACTTCAATATATACGTTTTATATATTTCAAGTACTACATATAACAATGTTAGCAAATTAATATTTGTTAATATTTATATTTTTTTTATTATTTATTATAATTAATAGAGAGTCCATCTAAATTATTATTTAAAAATAAAAATGTTAACTTATGTAGTGGTCTGGTCTGTTATCAATCATGAATGTCCGTATTGTTATAAATACTTGATTGGTCGGGTCTTTTATCAATACTAGACTAATCTGTCTGGTCGTGTCTTTAACCACAGCAAATAATTATTATCCATATCATTGTAAATGGTGATAAGTGCTATTATATATAATTGTTGCTTATATAAAAAAGATATTCATCCCCTACTTTTGAAAATAGATTTATCGCTTATCCTAGATAATCCAACTTCTAAACATTACCATATTTCATAAACCAAACGGTCATAAAAACACTAACACAATTGAAAGATCTAACTATCAGTTAGTCCCATAGTATACACAGTGTCAAATAGTTTTTTTTCTTGTAGCCATTGATATTTAAATTTATATATATATATAATTAGTATTAAACTATAAAATGTTTATAATGTAATTTAAGTTTAACAAAACAAAATTATTTTTACAGACATATACTCGGAAAATGTCTGGCAATAGACTTGGAGCTGATCCTAAAAAAATCGACTGAATAATCAAGTATAAATTGCGAGATTTTGTTCAATTATTTGTTTCGTTAATTGTCTCTTTAAAAGATTGTTTCATTATTGTTGTTTATAATATATATTTGATATATGATTTATATTTAAAAAGAAATCCTTTAATATAAAATGATACCACGAGTATTAAATATATTTTAAGTATACCTTTTTAAAACAATAATTGTTAAAATTGTTTTATAATTTTAAATTTTGTACAAAAAGGTATTAGTAAATAATTTATTATAGCAGGGTTATGTTTTAAATATTTTAACAAGTTTTTAATAGAAAATCATGGTTTATTAATTAAAATATTGGAAAGACATTATTTCTTTTTAGCATCTTTTAAACCAGCTCCAGCATTAAATTTGAAAAATATAATATCTCCATCTTCAACAACATAATTTCGTCCTTGTTGGCGATATTTTCCTGCAGCCTAAATAAGTCACATTAGTCAAATTATCATATATAAGATATAACATAAAAAATATTTTAATATATCATCGATGGGTGACTAATACCTCGTATAAAAAAAATCAATTTTGTGTTTTATAAATCAAAAAAAGCGGGAAAAAATTACATGCGCCTTTTTGATAAAATAATATCTTATAAATTATTATTTTCAAAGAGCTCAGACTAAATAGTGATAACCATTTACCAGTAATGCCATTGATTTTATATACATATTTTAGTGTCTTCTGAACATTTACTTTTTTCAGATACGAGGTATTAGTCGTCCATCGACGATATGTAATTACCTTGCAACCAGCTTCAGATCCTTCATTTTTAAAATCTTCAAATTTCATAACCTCAGCCATGATAAAACCTTTTTCAAAATCTGTATGGATTCGTCCAGCTGCTTGTGGTGCTTTAAAACCTTTCTATATATATAAAAAAAAATGAAAATTACAACGTCAATGATATACCATAATATTATAATTTAAATTTTCATTAATTTAAAAAAAACTGTTTACTTGTATAGTCCAAGCTTTGACTTCATCATGACCCGCAGTGAAAAAGTATTGTAATTGCAATGCTTTATAACCTTGTACAATTATCTTATCTAAAACACTAAATTAAAAAAATATTTTAAATATAAATGTTTATAATTGATTGATGGAACACTGACCTAGTAGCTTGAACTTCTTCAGTATATTTTTTACGTTCTGGTTCTTCCATTTCAATCAATTTGTTTTCAAAAACTCCACTGAAAGGTATAATTATGGCACCTGGGTCATTTTTGTCAACCCATTCTTTAATTTTTATCAACCACTTATTTTTTTTCCGAATGTAATCTTTTTCTGACAGGTTCACTAAATAAATCACTGGCTTTGTTGTTATAAACATATGTTTGTTAAGAAATTCTATCTGAAATTAATGTTTCATTAACATACTAGAATTAATCTAGTTTTATTAACTAATTTATTACATCAAGAGCACTCCAATCACCAAATCGAATATGTTTCTTTTCATCCACTAAAACAGTTTTTATTTTTAAAAAAGTGTCCTGCAAACATATAATTATGACATAATATATAATAACTCAAAACAATATTACAAATAAATATACATATTCAGGTTTAAGTTTTTTGTCTCCACCGCGTATAGCTAATTTTTCAAGTTTTTCCAAGTTCGCATTAAAGTATTCTTCGTCTTTTAAACGTAACTCTTCACTAATAATTTCCATATCTTTAATAGGATTAACTTCACCGTCAACATGAATTACATCTTCTGCTTCAAAAGCACCTATATTACATAATATAACATTATATTCAATTCAATTACAATAAATATTAAAAAGAGCTGATAATGCTGTCGAAGGGGATATAGGTG
The DNA here is from genome assembly GCA_021307375.1 of Tetraneura akinire. Taxonomy (NCBI): domain Eukaryota; kingdom Metazoa; phylum Arthropoda; class Insecta; order Hemiptera; family Aphididae; genus Tetraneura; species Tetraneura akinire. The sequence goes on along the minus strand of JAIUCT010000014.1, from coordinate 494,685 downwards.
TAAATAGGATAAAGTTGAATTTTTATTCAAATTCGAATGTAATTATAATTATTAATTTTTTTGATAATTAAATTAAATTTCAAAACTACATAAACCAATATGAAAGTATACTTCAATACAATTTTTTATTAATCATTATCTTCAAAGTATTGAGACAAAACAAAATAAGAAAACATATGGATTCTTTGATTTTAAATTAAACTAAAAATATCAACTTTAAACAGTTATAAAAAAAATTGAGACTAGGGATTAATATTTTCATATCATATTAAGTAATATTAAGTAATATGTGAGTTACTTTCAGTAATTTTTTCAGATCTAAAATCCAAATTGCCAATTTTATCAATCATATAGATAAAAACAACAATTTTACGAAATATTCAAAGTTCTATATTTTGTAGAAAAATTAACGTAACTGTTCCAAAATTTTATCACATACATACAGTAACTATGTGAATACCCAATAAAATTTTCAAGTCCAAGTTCAAAATTGCCTGAGTTAACGTGAAATATTGAAATCGATTTCGTCAAAATTACAATTTCCGTCATTTTTTGGTCGTTTTTTTCTATCGCATATGGTCAATTTTGAGAAATTCGAAAAATAACCTAAATAAAGTATCAACTATATTCACTTTTCAACCAAAAACATAAATGCTCTTCGTGAAAATCGGAGCATTATTTCGAGTTGAAAAATTATCTTCAGACATAAAAACAAAACAGACACATAATTGTAAAACCAATACATTTTTCGCTTCGCTCAAAATCTAAAATATCTTTAGACAATTATTCATTCAGTTATTAATTTATTATGTATAACTAATAAGTTATTTATATACGTGCATACTTGTTAAACTGAATTGTATTTAATAAAAATAATAATTCTTAAGTATCTGATAATCTATTAATATTTAAAACTGAATTCTATATATTAAATATTACATAAAATTGTACCAAATTCAAAATAAAAATAATATTATACTTACGACACAAATGAAATAATGCATCACACGCTTTTATGTGGGACAAAAAGGCATTTCCAAGACCCTGACCTTCCGCTGCTCCTTTTACAAGTCCAGCAATGTCTACAACATTTAAAAACGCTGGAACTTTACTGAAAAATAAAAAAATTATATATGTGCATAAATTAATATACTTAAAGTTCTATGACAATGACGTTATACTCATTATTCATCTTAATATTTCCTAGATTAATAAATATTTTAAAATCCTGAAATTATTTTTTATTTTTAACAATAATACAATAACTATAATACTAATACATTACTTATAATATTTAAAATATATATTATATTTATTAAATACGTAAATACGTAGTTTAATTTAAGATTCATTTTATTGTAATTTTTTTAATTAATCACTTCGACTTCATAATTCCATCAAGATAATAATTTTAAAATTATATTTTTAAAAAATAATCATAAAAATCGAACATTTCGACATACCTTTAAATTTTTAACTTGCCATCTTCATAAAATATTATGTACCTGTGTACACTTTATATTTCGTAACCTAACTGTCCCAACTAGTTTTTTTTTAAATATCTTTATTTATTTGGATAATATATACGTAATTTCAGTGAATAGATACTTAAATGCCCAAGGGCCAGAGGTAACTATAATACGTATATAAAATATAAAAATAATAAACTAATAATATCCCGTTAAGTTATACTAAATTATCGAGGGGAAAGAAAATTATAAAGCCCGCCGAGGCCATTGATTGGATTTTTGTCCTCTGGAATTACACATTTGCTACCGAGATTTACTATAATAAATCAAACCTGACGGGAACGTATAAGAACTCATTTTTGGGGTGCGATGTGAATGAAACTTGGTATTTTCGACCATATTATTAATAGCTTAGGTCTGATTATTTTTACCTGGCACAGACCTTAAAGGCATTTCGTCGGACTACTCCTTTAAAATACTTCATTACGCCGACAATATTATTTTGGCACCGTGTGAAGTAATTGTAAGCATGGGCTATTAAAGTTAATTGCATAGAAGTATAATCCTTAAAGTTTCTGTTAGAATATATTTTTTTTTAATTTAACAAAAAATTTATATGTTTAATTTATTTTAATATTTTTCAACGGGTTATATAAATTTATTATAATTTATTATATAGGTACGACGTACGAATATAATTTAATATTAGATTTATTTTACGAAATGTCTAATTAGTAAAATAGTAATTATTGATATTAAATAATTCGTTAGAAAAATTTTTCCTATAATTTGATATAATTATTAAATACTAGCCTACTTATACTTTGATACTACCTATTGAAATAACTAATAAAATTTAGTTTACTAAATATTAGTATAAAAAGACGAGCTGATACTCCTGCCGCAGGGATATAGGTGCAAATCAGTGTTTAATTTTAATTAGAATTTGAATGCATTGATAAACCATATTACATTCGAAAAACGATTCTGAGCGAAGTTCAGTCAGATAATGTAGGAATTGAATAAAATCTTGACATTTTTTATGAAATATTTAAAATGCAAAATTTTATATCACACATATAGGAACCACATAGATACACATATAGTACATAAATGAACACCCTATAAAATTTTCAAGTCTCTAACTTCAAAATTGCCCGAGTTATCGTCAAATATTGTAATTGAATACGTTGAAATTTCAGTTTTCTAAAAAATGACGTTTTTTCGTCGTTTTTTCTACCGCTTAGGGTCAATTTTGAGAATTTCAAAAAATAACCTAAATAAAGTATCAAAAACATCCACTTTCCAAACGGAAACATATGCTATTCGTAAAAATCGGAGCATTATTTCGGGTGGTAAATGTGTTTTAAGAAATAAAAAAAAAGACACACATCATTGTAAAACCAATACATTCTTCGCTTCGCTCAGAATCTAAAATAAATCTTATAAGTTATAGGTGTATCTACACGTCGTACGTATATAGTATATACCTACCTATTAAAATTAATATATATATATATAATTTTTCAAATAAAAAATGCATAACTTAGTATGAGTACATTATTAGAATGCGTAATTTAAACTGATTTAATTTTTGTTTTAAATCGATCAATTTTACGTATTTTACTGTAATTGCCTATACTCACATGTCACATTTATATTTTATGAAATTATAGTATTGTATATCTAGTACCTAATTAACAATACTATTATATTTAGTGTTTATAAGTAATAAACTAATAAACTATTAAAATTATAACTGTCCATGACGCAATTGAAGGGTTTGATGAATGAAATTTGTCTTGTCATTAAAAACAATAATTAATTATTTACGCAAATAATTATTAAAAAAAAAAAATTGAAAATAGTAAATTATAATAATGTAGCTGGTACTTGGCGTAGGCGTTTAGAAGACGACGAAATGTCACAAAGAAATGTACCTATTTATAACTATACTATTTTTAAAAATATTCATTATGAACGTTATAATGTAGAAGCCTAAATAAAATAGAAATCAAAATATAAATATCATTTTACATTTTCAGTAAACTAAATAGATGCTATTCAATATTTTAAGTTATTTCATTACTCATATGTTATACTTTATTATAATTTTTCAAATTTTAGTACTTCTAATAGCCAATATTATTAATATAAATAGATAATTAGAAATTTTTTAATAAAAAATTAATTTAAGATATAGAGTAAAAATAAAATGTATGGGGTGAATTATAAGAATAGCCTAGATAGATAACAACTATCTATTCGTAATATAATTTTGAATTTAATTGCATATAATACAATGTGATATATTTTCATGAATTATGGAAATATACTAGTCTACAAATAATAAATAGGTATTATAATAAAATGGTCATCTAACATTTAATTAAATTGCTTTGTTTTGATCCAATTTTAATACAAAAATAAATTTTACAAAAAAAATCAAGCCTCAAGAAATGGGCAGTTTCAATTTTTGTTCTATTTTATATAAAAAAGGAAAACCTCTTACTCTTTACTCTTACCTCTTATTAGGAAGCCACCTTTATAATAAGCATTTCAATTATTCAGAATTTTGGTATTTTCAATGGTAGGTATTATTTTGGTTTTATAATTAAATGAAAAAAAAAATCAAAATTCAATATTCTCTTTCCCTATCCAAAATATTTAACTTTCATAAAAAAAAAGATTAAAACTAAACTTTTCTATAAAACTTGAGTTTTTCCTGTTAATTCATTGAAATTATAGTTTAATTTTTTATAGTACTATTCTTACGATCATTGCCAACTGTACCTCTTTGTCTTTTAAATCACTATATAATTTGTCATTAAAAATATAAAAGTCAATGATATATAAGATAAATATCAAATTTCAAATTTATAAATATAGTGATAATTTTATTACTTATTTTTGAAGGCATAATATATAATATATATATATATACACATATTTTTTGCATTAAATTACATAAATATATAATATATAATTATAAAGAACAGTGTAATTTAATACTTTAATATGTTATATAAATATGTTTTATATAATTTTATACAATGAAAACTTTTATATAAGAATCATTAATATTTTATAGTCATTGCCTCATCAGCTTAAAATATTTCCGAATTCCTATTCTTTTATCATAATAAATTTTACAAGTAAAGCATCCATATTGGATATATGTATACATTTTTTTATAATTAATAAAACCTATTTTTGTTGTACTGTCAAAAAATATTTATCTGGCATGTTTAAATATATTATGTATTTATGTTAAATATTGAGTGCCATATATCGATAATTATAAGAAAAGTAAACATTAAATATTATGACTGTTAGAATGTTATTTAAAGTATAATAATATAAATCTATCTCTATTTATTAATTTTGAACAATTTAATATTATATTAAAATATTATGTATTTTAATGTTTATTGAGTAAGATTGTATATAGAAAATAAATATGTAAAATTTTTAATTATAATGTATTTTGTGAACTCAGCTCATATGACAGACAAGCTTTGCTTTTTAGGATGAGCTTGGAACATATACGTATTAAAAATTGTAATTTAATTTATTATATTTATTAAGTTGTTGCAATAAATTATTATTATTATTAAAATATATATATTCTTTCTGAAGTATATAGTTTTTTTACTATTTACATATAGGAATAATTTTGAAATAGCAACTCATAAATACATAAAGGAAGATGTAGGTAATAAGAAATTGGGAAAAAATAACAATAGATAAAAAAAATTGGAGATACATATGTTGGGCAATATGATCTTAGAAGATAAAACTACGAAGGAACTCACTAAACAATGTGATATTCAATTACTTATAACATTTATATATTATTAAAATACTAACCTTGCTGGTTTGAAATATTGAACCAAGTAATCAAATCGTTGATCTGGTACTGGTACACGACTTGCTGGAAGGAAACAAAACAATATCTTATCATTAAATTATACAGAAAAGAAAATGTATGATTTTAAATAATGTAAAATTAATTTAATACAACAAGATCTACGTTTATATAAATAATAATAAAAAAAAAAAAAAAAAATACTTATTTTCATTTGGGTCTATGGTACAAAATGGAAAATTTTCTGCCGCAGCTTCACTTTTAGTAAGTACGTTAAAGAATGTAGATTTACCGACATTTGGTATTCCAACAATTCCAACCTTTAAATTTGTGCCAACTCGTCCAATAAGTGGCTTTTTTTCTGGTTCTTCAACTTTCTTTGGTGGCATAATGACTGACACTGCACCCCTATTTTACTAAAAAAAAATAAAATAAAGTAATATGAATAACAAAGTAAGATATTACAATATTTATATAATTATATCCATTGGTAATTTTAGAAATTGTTTATAAATACATATTTTGAATAATGTATTTAATAAATTCACAATAGTTATTTGTACTCACACAAAATCTGCTTAAAGTTTAATTAATATAATTTAAAATATATTTAATTCAATAATTCCTACTTATATTAAAAACTAATTTTTAACTTTAAATTCCAAAGCCCAAAATTATAATGTGCAATGTGCTTCAATTTAAGTGTTATCATTATATTATCACAACGTAATCACGATATTATTTGGAACTGATATGAAATATAAAAGGTGAATCGAAGAAAGCTTGAATTTAAAATAAATTAAACTTAAGGGGGAAAAAATGTTAAATCAATATACCTATTATAATATTTATATACAAACATTTCTAATAAAAAAAAAAACCTTATGACGTAAAAATTAATTTACAATCAATACTTCAATTTAAAAATGGAATTTTAGATATTTTAAACGTAGATAGCGCTCACACTGCTCACAGATCAGAATACTAATAGATAGGCAACTTCTATATAGTCCTCTTTTGTACATATTAATATAATAATAATTAATAAGTAAATTATGTACTTTATTTTCACTTCAATATAAAATATAAATTATTAATAAATCTACAACTAATAATTTAGTAATTGTTTAAATAATTATCAATTACTTATTTATTAAATCCATATTTTTTCAACTAACTACATTCTATATTTCTATTCATAAATATTAAATAGTACCTACCTCTTATATTTAGTTAGGTATGCAGTTAGGTATTTATTAATATTTTAGTAACCTACCTATCTATTTATTTTTCAATTAATGGAAGTAGCAAGTAGATTTTATAAAATACCTATGTAAAGATTTTAATATAATATAATATTGATTTTTTATATAGGTACCTACATTGGGTCTTAAATAATTACTATTAATTAATTAAAAAGATTAAATAATAATTATGATTATGATTTCAGAATTTTGAATTAATTTTAATTAATAATAAAGCAATATAGTTTGTACAAAGTATCTATCTATTTTGTATACTTCGCCGCAAAAATTGTACGAATAGAGAAGTATTGCAAATTTTGTAATTTTATATAGTTTATATATTATAGTAGGTATAAGAGTTTATATTTAACATATGTATAAATTACGTATAAATATTAAATTGTATTCATTCAAAATGTATAATATTATAAAAAGTGTGATTTTTATATTTTTAAAAGTATTATGAAAACATTTTTTGGGGTAGAATTAATTAATGGTTTGTGATGACTATAATATATTAATGGGATATGATTTCATATTTCCAATAAAGTATTTTATCTTGTTGATACATATTATTATGTATGATATATTTTTGATTTCCCAATAGTTTACTTTTTAAGTTACCATATAACTCTTTTACAGACTTACAGTTAATATTTTCTTCTTCATATGGCCCTTATAACTCTCTAAGAGTTTTTTCCGCCAAAACAATATTACGTCACCTATCCCTGTCATGCACCAGCTCTCTCCACGTTTCAATTCTCATTTCTTTCAGGTCTTCTTCTATACTGAATCAATCCACTTTTTCCTAGACCTTCCTCGAGATCTCTTTCCAAGTAGTTTCCATTCCATTCCATTACTGATTTGATTATGTTATACAGATTATTATAATTATATAATATAATAGGTATATCTTCTTCTTCTCCTTCACCCTTTCTCTCAACTTATTATTATTTATGCAACTTTCAGTAAAATATAATAATACTCACAATTATTCGTGGGTGATTTTGGCGCTTAAAGTTTATTAACATAGGTATAATATAAAGTTTCCTGCATATAATATGTACCTATACCTATATTATTACAATATTGAGCATTCGTTTAAAAAACATTTTATAAATAAGCGTATTTTTATAAATATTTTTTCTGCAGCCTGTGGCTATATATTATTATAATATGCAGTTTATATATTTCATATGTATTATGTATTCCTCATCGTGTTCTGTTTTATATATAATGTGTATTAATATTATACAATAATATTATCATAGGAATAAGTTAATCCTGTCTCGTATTCGTATATTATTATTATTATTATTTTCAATGCGTTATATTCAGTATAATAAATACAGACATATTATAATAAGACATAGGGTATCTATTATATTATTATATTTTATATTATACTTTATACGGTCGTTCGGATAACGCGTGGATCGGCCATCAAGATGTAATCGGTCAAAATGACTATCTATATATCGCGCGACGCGTTTATGACGTTATAATATATAATTTTCGATCGCCGGCGTTTATATTTAAATTATCGTAAAAAAAAAAAATGTCCGTCTTATTTTAAATATGTATTATGCATTGCGGATACAAATATAGTATTTATGTATAAATATTTATAGCAATAATAATTTAATAATATACATACACACATATTATAGGCGTGTGTGTATAATATAATAATGCGGCGTAATCTCACCTCCTCTCCGATCGCACGAGAATATTATGCGAGCAGGATTCCAAAATGGTAATATCTAATAACAGTGATTTTTCTGTTATTCGAATCGGTTCCACCTTCAATTTTCCGAATTAATATTACCTATGATTATTGTTATACACACACACGTGTAGTATTATATTATATTATATATATTTAAAATAAAAAAACACATTTCCAAAAAAATACCCGACGGATATAATATAATATTATTATACACACATGCGCATACTATATAAGTAAAAGAACGAGAAAAACATAAAGTTTGCCCTCGGGACAAATAATATTCGTCTTTATACGTATTTAATAAACGTGTATAATGTTATATAGTTAAAATATAATATATATTATCGCGACTTGGAGATATTTAAATGGTATCGGCCATTGCAGCCGTACGTATAATATAGAGGAGGTATTATCGTTTTAAGAACAACTGAAGAAAAAAAAATATATAATACAAAAAATAATAATAATATAAATGGATAGGTCGTATCGATATGGGAATCAAAATTGATATCTTTTCCTTTTGTACCGCCACGTTTATTATTACTGTTATTTTCCAATGTTTCCTTTTTTTTCTCTCTCTCTTTTTAATGTCAGGTTACGAGCGGCTGCAGAGATAAAGTTCTCTGATCATTTTATTGGCGTCAGACACTCGTTTTTTTTTCTTCTTCTTCTGAAAGTAATAACTGGTCAATTTCATTTTTTAACAACCTTACAATATAAACCCAATTGGATTTCCTGGGAAAATATAATTTTGTGTTTTCGGTTTACTTTTTATTTTTTTAATTTTGACATTTTTATATTTTTTAGTACGCGCGTTTTATGGTTTCCGAAAACTATAAATCTAATAATTGCAAAAATACAATATGTCTAAATTGAAAAAAAAAATAAATAGTCTTTGTCCTTTTATATTGTTTATCTTATAGATACTATACGTACATTATTATTTTTATTATAATATACATTACATCATTATTAATTATTATTTATTATCAAATTTTAGGAATACTATTAGTATATACCTACCTACCAGCTAAAACTTATTATAATGCATTAATAAATTATTGTTGTACTTATTATATTATACTGTCATTATCATCACTCATATTTTCAAACATATAACATATTAATATAATTATACGTAGGTATTTATATATATAACGTAATCATTTATTTCTATCTATTCCTTTTTTTGTCCGTCGAAATCTTATTGTGATATAACATAGTGTTGTATAAGTATAACATATCTCCCATATTTATAATTAAATTCATATTCAATTACAATTGCTACTAGAAAATTTTTAATTGAAATAATTTGTTAGGTTTATGGTTCGTTAATCGTTTTGTTTTGTTTTATCATTATTTAAGAAGCTTTCCCAATACGAGTATATTATTATAATTATTTTATTTGATAGAATAATACAGATGATAATTTTTATAATAATATAATATCTGCAGACATACCTTATAATTAGTGTCTTATATCTCATTAGTGATTCATTACTATATTATATAAAATACGCATAAATAGACGTAAATATTATATTTTAATAATAATATTTTGTCTAACATAAATGCATACTTATATATACAATTTATTATTACTCCTATTTCAAAAATTATATCCATATTTTATATTTATAGATAACTCATTAACACGGGTACTATACTTACGTTTATTTATTATACAAATAGATAAATGGATTTATATTATATAGTTTATGTTTAACTTAAAATAAAAATATATAATAAATATTATATTCCATTGTATATCGAATATAGTTAATAAATATAATAATTAAATGTTTCACGGGTTTAACAGTGTATCAAACACCCCACACAAGTTCCCACGATATGGATATATAATAGTTCAATAAATAGAAAATCTTTTATGTATTTCAAACGTGATACCCTATAATTTAGAAAGGGATGGATTGGATTTATAGGTCATTTCGGTCATTTTTGTGGCGTCATTATATAATATATTTTTGTATGTGGAGAATTTATAACTAAAAACTTTAGAATAAATCAGAATATCAGATTTATACTTATTAGTTATTAAGGACATATAAATTAAAAATATACTTGTGGATAATTTCTTTTAAATTAAATAAAACCCAAACCCACAAATTTTTTTACTATTATTAACAAATATGTATTTCAGCAACAACGTTATCATCTTTAGTGCAAAACACGGACTGTTTTTAGTCTTGTTAAGTAGTCTTTTTTCTACACTGAAGATAGTAACGTTGTTACTAAAATACGTATAGGTATTTATTAAAAATAAAAGTAAAATTTTGATTTGGAAAAAAATAATAATTTGATAATATACATTTTATATACATTCAATATTTGCATTTAATTTTTAATTTATTTTAATCTATATAATATAATACATACATTTATACCTAATTATTATGCCTAATTGGCTATAATTATTATTTGTATGATATATATACGAGTATATGGTATACCTATAACCTATATACAGCTACTTTATAATATATCGATGTTATTGTTATATTGATTATACCTATATATATATATATATATATATATACATTTTACTATTATAATTTAAAATATTTGAAGTATATAAAATATATGCATAATATACGCAGTAATTATTATACCATGTTAATAATAATGTTTGTATATAAATTATCGTGAAATTATAATAATGATTATAAATGAGAAAATCACAACATTTCTAAAATCGGTTACGCGTATATACGAGAATGCTGCAGTAATGAACTAAATAAATTTTACACCTGCATTCTGTAACGATCATCACTTCCTGCTCTTCGCGGCACCTATATATAATATATGGAAAGACGTTTGATGGAATAATATGTACCATGGTACCTATACATATATAATATATGATAATGACAATTTGATTATTACCATATTGCCATTATTGTTATTATTATTATTATTATTATTATTATTATTATTATTATATAATAATAAAACGGGCTCGTTCTATCATAAACGCTGAAAAGATATCGCAAATTATATATAATACAATATAAGAAAAGTGACAACCGATCGAATCGCGTTATTTTACACGCAATAAAACACGCCGCCGCTCGCCATCATTGTATTTCTATATATATATAATGTGTATAAAGACATCAACTACGGTGACGGCGGCGAATTCTTTGTGCTGCACACACAATTATTATTACACATTATACGGATCGCGACATGTATTCTTATTCTTATTTCTTATAGTATATGTAATAATATAACAGTATACGTACTATAATAATATTATTATAATTGTGTGTACGAGAATAAATCGGCGGCATATGCGGTCCGAAAATTGCTCAAAGGGGTTGTATTCTGCGTGTTAAAATACGTATATACCTATGGGTAACCGCGTACAGAGCGGTCTAAACAATATTTCGATTTCAGTTTTTTCGACTAAACAATAAAGTATATACGTTTAAACGTGCCTATATAATATTATATTTCGCGTATTATATTAACTGTAATATTGACGTATAATCAGAGACTATTTTAAGCATTATAATGTATTATAAGTACCTACATATGTTTACATTCAAATTTTAAAAGTTTTGATTTGAAATAAATATAGCAAATGTTAAAATACATTCGTAAAAAGTCGATATAAAAATACAATCGTTTTAATTTTACACATTCTTTAAACTATATAGGTATACTATTATAGCCAAAGATATTAAAACGACAAGGCCTTTAGAGTCTGATGATAATGATGATGATGATGATGATATTATAATATTTATATAGTTTATTTTTGCATATATAATGTAGTAGTTATTTGTATATCGTATAGCGAGTATATATGAAAGGAAATTTCACAAAGTCTGTGATATGAAATGAAGTACCTACCTACGCTTAAATAAAATTGTGGGCTCGTATTGCTGCCATATGCCACTATAGATATTATAACAATTCCGTCGAGTCCCGAGTCGTATATATATAATATTATATATTTGGCGCGAAAATTCATAACAAAATATTAATATTTCGATCGTTCTGTACATCTATATAAATTATAAATATACGACTACTATATATATATATATATATATATATATATATATATATATACACGAGAATATGACTTTTAATATTATGTGGGCCTTATGATACGTATTATATATATATGGATATTATAATAAATTATTAATCTGGCAAACCGTTGACAGATCCGGTCCTGCAGGGTGCCTCGGTAAAACGTTTGGTGCGGTGCGCGCGTGTGTCATTGTGCGACGCCGCAGCCGCCTGTGAAATTGAAAGGGACGCCGCCGCTGAAGAATATAATATAAAGTGTATTTTTCACACAGCGCCGCCGCCGTTGGGAGAAAGAGTGAGCGAGAAGAAAATATAAATTTCGACAAACGCATATAATATGGTTACGGTAGCCGGGGTTACGTTCGGGGTATACCAATATATAATATTATATTATTATATTTGCTCCGATAAATCGTTCCCAAAATTCGTATTATAATACTATGCCATTATTATGTTATATTGTGCGAAATTCGTCCAACAAGTGTAACACCATTCCCAAAAATATAATATATACATTATACCGTTTGTTCGGCCAATTTGTTCGATTTATATATACGAGGTTAGGTATTATATTCATAAAACTCCGAATTTATTATTGGTTATATATAAGAATTAAAGAATATACAAAACTAGAATAAGCATCTGTATATATTATAATTGTGATTTTTAATACTCATATATTTATATCAAAATGTTATATTATATCTTTTTATTATTAAATAGTTCGAACTTATATTTTAGATATAATTTGATATAGAATTATTAATATAAAATAATTAACCTAAATAATAAATAATATTATATATAGTTTTGCAATATAATATGCGTATTATATACATTATTATATACATAATTGATAATTATTAGGTATATGTTCAATTATTCGTGTATGATATTATACTAGAGACCAGCATATAATAATATATAATATTTTACACGCACCAGTATTATTTGTGTATATTTTTTAATTAGTAAAATATTATTATTCCTCAGAAAAAAATTAATTATTTATTTTTATTTTAATTGATAATATATACAATGCATATAGTTTATATTATACGTACATTACACTAATATAATAATATATTTCATATTAGGATAGAGTAATGAGTATATAATTTTTAATTATTTAGTGAGAATAATTTTAAACAATTATTTTTTCTATTTTCTATTCCCTAACTGCTTATAATTATTATGAAGTATATACTTAGATTTAGGTAGGTATATCGTATATATAAACTATTATATGTATATTTTTTGCAAATTAATCTTTCATAAATACAAAATTAATGTAAATTTTGCAATTAATTTATGCGTTATCCTTTATGGTGTAGTGTAAATGCAGGTGAATAGAAGTATAAAAATGAATAATCATTAATTTAGAATTTAACTCAATAATTAAAATTGTTCACAACATACTTTATCATTTATGTTAAACCCATAGGTATATTTAATGTATATACATTTATAACATAAAAATAAAATATACGAGTGTGCGGTTATTATACACAAGTAAACATGTTTTATTGCAATCTAAATGTGTGTGTGTTTCTTTTAACTATAATATAATAAATTTATTTTTTTTTTTTTTTACCTATTAGGTATATTGTTTTAAACTAATAAATTTAGGTAATTGTTTTTTAAATTGTACTCTTATGATAATAAATATATAGAAAAACGTGACGTTTTGTATATCTACGGTATACAATCTATAATAAGTAAATATTATATTATCTATTAGGATTTTTTGTGTTTGTATATTATACACGTATAGTTATATATTATAGTGTTTGTGGGGCGAAGAATATTTTGGATATAATGTGCCGAAATGATACCTATATAATATAATCTTAACGTCATCTCGGATCCACACGCTGGGCGGTCACAAATTAGTTATGGCCTATTACAATACTCGAAGACCAACCGCATTGAATATTATATACCTAATATACGAGCACATTAATATTATATTATTATCTTGTATACTTAAAAGTAGCAATGAAGACAATTTGTTCTTTTGTCGTGTGTATTATACATACACGACGGGTGTCAACGGTGGGAGTTTTTATTTTTTTTTTTTTTGGCAAACTTCTGAATACGTTTTATGTGAAAAAAATATACACACGACAATAAAAAAACACTATATACAATACATATTATATAATAAAATGTGTATAATATAACGAAAGAGTAATATATTTTTACAATAGTCGATAATAAGTATTTTATATATATATATATATATATATATATATATATACAGTATACACTCGTATACCTCTTCATATTATATACTTAAATATAATTGGTATAATATTTAAAATATACTATAGAATACGCGCTGTTTAATCTTTATAAATTCAGAGACTATTGTAAAATAATATTTTCACTTAATATTTAACAGCATCATTATATGTTTTACCATAAACCATCAATATATATTTGATATAATATAATAGCATGTATTATATAATACAGCCCATCATTATTTATATTATTATATACCATATATTTATCGTTTTGTCAACTTATTTCATTATAATATATAGGTATTATTATAATTATATTATATAGATTTCGTTCAAAATTCAAATTTTGTTATATTACTCTTACTTAAACATAGAAATAAACAATTTAAACATTATGATTTGGTACAAATGTCAAATATACGAGTACAACGAAAAATATTCCTATTGTATCGCGTGGAATCGTATTATCAAAATTATAATGAGTATTATATAGAACGATTAGAACGTTTTTGTTTTTATCTAAATTATTGGGTGCTTTATATAATATTATTATAAATATTCTTTTGTCTACATTATTGTGATAAATATATATTAAATATTACGGACTCTATCATTTAAAAATATAATTCTATATTTCAGTACATAATACGAGTATATATATATGAGTATATTATAAATTATAATATACATTTAGATTTTAATAGTAATCCGTTCTCTAAATTGGAATCAAACTGTTCTTTTTTGCCCTCCAGTACTTACGAGTATATATTTTAGTACCTATATATTCTTAAAATATAATAATAATATTGGACTTAATAATTACATATACTTATTTTAAATAATACGTTGTTATTTATGTGTGATTTTCTACATCGACAATGTAAATTCCCACTTCGCATATATATACAATATATATAATATATTTATATTATATTTCTGATGACGACCAATGGGGGTGGGTGTCTAATGTCTATCGATTAACCTTAATGTTTAATAATATTCTGTTGTAACAACACAGACAAAATTATAGGTAAGAAGTATAAACCTAGCTAAATTTATATATTTATAATTTTTATATTATTATACATAATAAATCATACAAAAATCGTAGTAATACTATTACTCATAGAGGTAAGATCTTTATATAAATGTAGGTATATGATATGAGTATATATTATATATATATATATAAATTAAACTATAAGTTTTTGTAACAATTCAAATTGAAAATGACAAAATACTATAAACGTGTATATATACTCGTATATATATTATATTTCTAACTCTATAATAATTGTGCTAGCTTATTACCATTATTATTACTACTTAATACTTATAGATATAATATTTCTATATATTTTAGTATTTTTAAATCGATTTGATTTATTATTTAAACATATATATATATGTATATTATAGGTTATAGTTACCTATGTAACCTATGTACGTCATGTCTGGTGTTTCGTATAATATGTATTATACAATAAAGTGAAGTAATAATATGGAGTTTTAGTCTGGTCTAATAGTGCTCACTCAGGAAAAGTAAATAGGCTGCCAGTTCTTTCAAATATCGCACCATCAGAAATCAGAAGGAATAAAACATTAGTGAGACTATTTATTAGACCACAGTGCCTAAAAAAACTCAATCCTTTACAAATATATACTTAGAAAATGTGTCAGTTATGAGACTAAAGTCATGCAATAACTACCATGGGTCCAGTCTGGACTAGTCGCAGTTCTATAGTGTTAAAAAAATGGTAAGCTGGCAATACGGCATTACATAAAAATTTACCTAAAGAGTTAAACGGTTAGATCTTCGGATCTTCCACAACGAGAACGAGTAATTCTTAACTAGACACGGAAGATGACATATGATGTTCAAGTTTAAATTAAAGAACAGCTCAGAATGTGATTGTAGAAATTACAGTCAGATTATGAGACATATTACAGATAATGAATGCTCGAAGTCCAAATAGGAGATTGGAATCAGGGATTAATTGGATTAATGAAGCTACGAAGGAATCATTTGAATGGATAAAGGCCTTGGACATAGAAATCTAGACTTGACTAAATAATATATAGTTACCTATATGTACTAATATTAGTATCACTCATAATTTTAATGTTATTAATTTTATTGTATTTAACTATTTAAATATTACTGTGTTATTACACAGTAGTTGTATTATATTGTTACTATACGAAATAAAATATATTATATAATATGACGTATACTACGTTATACTGCGATTACTGGTATATAAATGATAATAATAATGAAATATTATATTATTATTCATTTGTTATTTGTGTGTAGTGGTGATCTGTGGCAACTGGCAAGAAACAAACCATGGCTTGAGCTGGTATATATTTTGGGGAACGGTAATTTAAACGAAAAATAAAGAAAAAACTATACACCCCACATACAATATGACAGAATGAATCATTTTTGTTTTTTTTTTTTTGCACACGCGTTTATATAATATACAATTTTTCTCGCGCAGGGCCAGCATGCTCTTCGCTTTTGTCCCGTTAAACACACAATATACATAAAAATCCCTTTTAATCACATTATACATTATATATTATATATACATAATAGTATACAGTTATAGAATTATATATATCTTATTGCGTATATGTACATAGAAAAATAATAATGGAGGGTTCCGCACCGGTTCATCAGGGAATGGCCCCTGTCCGCCCTGGGGGACGGTTGTGGACTCCTCCTTCAGATTTCCATATCGAACGATGATGCACACAAACGTGGTAACCTCCCCTCCGTAAACACACCATAGTATATTTATACATTATATAGGTTATAAATAAGTACCTGTAAACTGTTGTAAAATATCGTATTATAATATTATTTACTGGGTATTATATGCATATTATTGTGCAGGTTAGATCTAGACGCATTGACCAGGTGTGAAGGAACAGCACGAGTTCAGTATAATATATATTATATATACAGTACATTTACATGTTATAATTTATAGGTTATATTGTTACTATAGTCTTTGGAACTTATAGAGCTGCAGACCACAACAGGATTCAAAATAAAAATACATATAAGGATTGATAATAAAATAATAAAAAACCTTTCTATATTATTTTTCCCACTATGATGGGCTCAATTAAAAGATAGATTACTATATAATATACATTTATTATAAGTATTATAATATATATTTTATAAATTATAATGTTACTTGTTAGGAAATTATATTTATGTTTTACATAATATAATACCTATATAATATATAATATGTATACATATATACATTATATACATAATGACAAATCTATATTAATAAAATATTATTATAAATTAATAAAATATTAAGCTAAATTATAATTTTATATATTAATACGAGTATAAATTATGTTATCACTAATAATTATAATTATTATAGGACTGAAATTATTGTAGAATAACTCAGCTTACTATTTTATTTATATTTATAAAACAGCTATAATTTAATATACAATATACAAGTTATAACTTATAATAATATTACATGAAAATGTATTGAGTAATACCATTTTTATATATAATATTATAAATATATTGGATTTTTCTTCTTTTATAATTTTTTTATTTTTGGAATTATTTTGGACATATAAATGTTTGATGATTTACTAAAATGAATAAGTTAGGTGACCTACTCTACTTTATTTTACGACAGTTATTTAAATTTTTGAATCATCATATAGGTACATATTATATTTAAAAATGTATAGTTTTCCTCTATAATTTAAATTTAAGTTCTTATACTATATATTATTTATATTATATCGAGTGAATTTATATTATATATATATATATAAAGGTATTAAGTATAACGTATAATAGCATAAATTCATACATTTTTAATGAATACCCATTAATAAATATATAATAATTTTTTTTTTTTGTTTAATAAATCTTTACCTTTATATTTTTCTAATAAAAAAATAAATCTATAATGATATATTATATATTGTATTATTATACCTATATATAACTATTTATGCATACATATATTTAAACCTATATCTGATGTATTTACAGTTAATATTTAATGTAATAGGTACCTACTTATTTATTTACCTAAACGTATCTTATATGGTTTCAATTATTGAACATATAAGTACCTACTTCATATTAAAGAATAAAGATATAATAGCAGATATTTAATAGTATCTATATGATTATTAATTTTTAATTTTACATTCCCATATATTTTTTAATTAATTTGACTTTTCTATATGTTTGATTGTTTCTGCTTGTAATTTTATTAAATTATGTTTTCATAATAAATATATGATATAAGTATACATTATATAGCCATTTATGCATACGTATTACGTATTATAGTAGTATAGGTATAATAAATGAATTATTTATGAATAATAAATGTTATATCTTCTCTTGATACTGTCATATAACGATACTATTATAATTCAACTATTATCATACATATGTAGGTATATATAGAATTCAATTGTAATATTATTGCACAATAAAATAATTATTTATCTTAAAGGTCAATAAAAACAAATATACGTATATTTACCTATACTTATCATTGAAGTTTATTTTAGCAATCAATAATGATTATACGTTTCTCTTAAGTATAATACATATTTAATAGTTCAATACTTCAATATAATTATATATCTATAATTTTATACTATAAGGAATTATATATTTTATAGTATTACAAATTACAAACTTACGCACATTAATTCGATTTATCTCATTATTATTTTGTATAATAATTATATATATTATGTACATAATAATTTCAAGTTATAAAGTTTAGGCCTTTAGAATAGATCAAACGCTAAACATACGAAAATTTAAAGTTCCTTCTAAATATATTCAACAATTCAATGTGTTTATATATAATAGTTTCATATGATTATTCTAATTTTAATAAATTGCACATATAGTTTAACATTTTTATTGTATGGGTACAATATAATTTATTATAATTTTAGATTATTTTATTTCTACTCCTCGGTATATTTCGTACCTCTTTTCTCTTTATACAATATTCAAACATTCGAGATATTTTAAAGTTCTTTGTTAACCTCTCCAATGTACTATATTATGAATTATCGAGAGACGACTATATTTTATGTATAAAAACGATAAGTTCGACGCAGCTCGAGGTATATTTTATATATTATTAAACACATATTTTACTATCATAATATGATATGATAATATATTATGTTTCTTCTTCTTCGCTTTTCTAAAGACTTAGCCTTGTTATAGTTAAAAAATAGATCTCCACTCTTATTTCTCTCTCCAAGAATAATATAATAATATGTTTAAGAATTGCATATGGATTCATCATTCGTATTGACGAAAATGAAATATTATAATAATATGTACGTACTACAATATATAACATGAAAATTATTGTCGACTCTATCCTGCGTTTGTCATTGTTGTTATTATATAATATAATATAGGTACCTATTTATTTATGATATATAATAATATAACACTGTTCTGTATTTCAGATCTATATACGTGCACATACCTACCGTATATATTTTCCAAAAGGAAACGCGTGTCTTTTTGTACGCCCGTTTCCGCCCTTTTTCGGTGCAACAATATCGCGGGGGCCGAACCGAAATTTTGTTACAATAACAGACCGCGGTATAGCCGTGTGCCGGTCAAAATTCAAAAAATAAGAATGAATATATTTTTATTTTTTTTTTATTTTTGCTACATAATAATATACGTATGTATATGTCATTCATCGACTACTGTATATATAATACTAAATATAATACGTCACGTCGTATTTCGATAATTTGCCACCGGGCATTTCCGGCCTTTACATAACGGCGGAGAGGAGAAAAAAAATCATAATAAAAATATTGTCTCGACGTGTGTTTGTGTGGGCATCACCCGCTATTATTTCGGAACGACAGACTAAATTACTAAGGAGGGCTGTTATATATTTATATATTATATATTCGGCACACGCGGAGTCCGTTGGACGGTATAATGAGCATTTTTTTTTTTTTTTTTTTTTGTATTCCTTTTTTGTATTTATACTGCACAATTATTTTAAAATAACGAACACGTAATAATAATAATATGTTATAATTATTATAATATAATTAATACAAATCTCAGCGACGGCCCGTGTCCGCATACATGAGCGCGCTAAAATTATCAAAGCGTTAAAGTCGCGATTTACAATTATTTGAACGTTTTGATTTTACACAATATTATACGACACTATAATAATATACTGCAGAGGTTTGAAAATATTTTGTGTTGGCCGCATAATTTATTCGTCCTTGGTCCTTATAAAATATTAAACTATATCGATTTAATCACATCACCTTTATTGACTATAACACTCTGTCAATTTATTGTATTCAAATTTAAAATGACTCTTTAAAAATTTAAATAAAAAATGTTTACTTTCAACTAATAGAATATATAATATGTATATTCTTAAAATCTTACAGGAACTGAAAAATTACAAAGAATTGAAACATTTCATTTATTGCATATTCAAATAAAATGTCAAAAATATAATCACGATATTCCCTCTTCGTAATAACTAATAAATAATAATACTATATATCTGTATGTAGTTAATAAGATTTAATAATAATATAAATATCGATATAATATATAAACACATCTATTTAAAATTCTTGAATGTGTGGTACCTATGGCATTAATATGATATTCCATGGATAGATAAGCCATTTATATTTTGAAAAAAGAGTCAAAGCAATTTTTTTTATTATTACTAATAATAATTATATGGGTAAAATATTTTTGTCAGCTAAGAAATTAATATTTTCTCATATAACAATGTCAAAATTATAGTTATTATTTTTTATGTTTTAATCAACTTAAACTGTATATTCATATATATTTGTCTTGAGTGAAACAATATAAGAAATAATATATAATTATGATTCTACTGTTAATTATTTTAATAACATTAATTGTGGAAAGTAGTCCATAATAAAAAAAAAGTTCGTGGAAAAATTCCTTATTTGAGTATAAAAATTTAGCAAAGTATATATACTTTATATAGGTACATAGTAAAATAGTTATATACTTGTATAATAAATATATACTAAATTATAATTAATCTAATAGATCTAATATATATATATATATATATATCAGGTTTAAGATAAATTATAATAATCAGTAATTTACCTTTTATGGTAAGCACTAAGCACTAAGCACCAAGCAATATTTGTAATATTATTAATATATTATTATAGATAATTCCATTCTATAGAAAAATTATTAATATAATTAGTAATTACTATATGTTATATATATATATATATATATTATTACAAAATAAATTATGCAGGAATTGTTTATATATGGTTAATAAAAAAAGAAAAATTCTATATAAAAAACATATCTCTCAGATTTAAGTCATATCATTGAATTATGAGTTATGAGTTTATAATCAATTATATTTGAAGCAATTTTCTATTATATATTATAGTAATAATAAACTAATAAATCATTATCAAAATATCCTCGGATATAATTTTTACATTAAGATGACAGATGTGACATCTTGTATTTTAATTTCCTATTTGCTAAAATATCTTCTAATTCGTACTTTATTTTCTATGATGGGCAAGTATAGTTTCCATATAAATACGTAATATTGCCATATGGAACTTATAGATATATCAAAATATTAAAGTTAAAGTTATGAAGTATTATCACGAGTTTTACTTTCCTGGACATAATTTTCTTAAACTTTCGGTAAGCTGCAGTTTAAGGTATTTGCATTATATTTTTACATTAGGTATGTGTATGTATGTTGTATATACATACATATTATTAGTGTTGATATAAGATATAGATATAAACATTAAAAGCATAACCTTATTTATCTGAATATATTATTATTTTGCACGTACCTAAACATTATATATTATATTTATACATATATTATACTATATAATACATTAAAGTTTATAAATATAAGAAAGTTGAAAGGGGTATTTTATGAAAAAAAAAATATGTAAGTACATTATATAAAAATATACGCATGTTATTAAAACATGTTTTAAACATAGAAATATATTATGTACATATTATATATATATATATGTGTGTGTGTGTATATAGTCTCGGAATCACAGTGTAAAAAGAAACTCAAAGGAAAAACATGAAAATATTGGGTGTGGCAGAAACTGGATATATCGTGTGTAATATATATATATATAATTGTGTATATATAATTATTACAAATGAAACATTTTGTTATATTTTATGCGTATTATTTTTTCCCCTCGGTATATTACTATATACTTATGTCTCATATTATATATTATAATATAATATTTAATACACGCGGGAATACAGTGGAATTAAAATCAACGCCATTATATTATTATTATGTTATATTATATTTTTTGCTTTTCATTATTCGCATTTTAACTGGCCATTTGAATTTTCCGGTCTTAGGCGGCCCTCGTACACTCACACACACACGCGTATAATATATATATATATAAGTTAATTTGTACGTATAATATACGTAGGTACATATATAAAGGTCAACCAAATTGAATGCGAATTTCCATGCAACCAAATCACGATTAGCCCGTGGAAACAAATTTTCGTAATAATATTTTATAATTTGCATGAGACTATATACTCGTATATATATATACATTATACATATTATAATATAAGTAATATATTTTATTATAACCATTTATTTAAATATACCTGAATGGGCGTGGCGAATAAAAACCGTATAAAATAATAGGCGCTCGTATACCTACGTATATTTAATTCGAATTATACTACATATAATATTACGCGTTGGTACATAAAATATATAATATACTTTTAACTTTACAAATAAATTTCAAAACTGCAAATTGCATATTAATTTTTAACTCTCTGTATATACTATATATACAAGTACACTACATTATACGTTATATTTATACAATTATTTTAATATAATACTCGTATATTATGTATTATTAAAAAATTTATAAAATAATAATTACTTAAATTACGTATCGTTTATAAAGCACAAAAGTGCATATTAAAATATTTAATATTCCGCAATTATAAATACATAATATTAAATTTATGGAGAATATTGAATATAGAGTATACTTGTACATACATACGATAAATATTTTATTATTTTTCGTAAAAATAATATCGTCTGACTATATATATTATTATCGTATTGGTTATAATTATAATGTATAATATAAAGAGAAAAATATTTCAAATGTCAATATTATTATGTACCTATAATATATAATTATAGATATAATGTAGGTATTGTAGATATACAACTTTATTAATTATTTATATTTTTAAACTTTATCGTCAAACAAAACTATTGAAAATAAAAGTATATATAATTAAAGCATTTAATGATATTAACTAATTATAGGGTTTAGAATTTTTTTATAATCAACCAAAAAAGACAATATTAATAAATTAATTATTTATTATCACTAGGTATACGAGTATATAGATATAGATCATATCTAAGTTCAATAATTAATATAAAATAAATATTACCTATATACTAGTTGAAAAATTCAACAAAAAATTAAAATAAAAATGTTCTTTTTTTTTAATCGGGTCTGTTGTTTTAAATATTTGTATTTAAAATATATTTTATAATATACCTATATATATATATAGAATGTCGTTATATTTTTCTTTTATTTATGTATATATAAAACAGAGCCCTTTGAAAATATATTTTATTATTTGTATGACTACAATACTCCAAAAGTGTATACAAGTATAATATAAATAAATAGTTAACCTCAAAACTTGCAATTTACTTTTAATGTAATAATTGAAACAAGTATATTTGTACACATACGTACATATATAATAATAACACTATAATATACAAGTACACATACGACATACAATATATATATATATATTTTCTAACCCTATATATAAATTCATAAATACGCATATAACTTGTTTATACCACGACGTCTTTTCCATATAATTTTTTTTTTTTTTATTATTATTATTTATAAAGCGACGGCACACTTCCGGTTTAAGTATGTGTATATGTACCTATTTGTGCACGATTTTTTTTTCTTTAAAAACTTCCTATATTTAATCAACGGTTTTCGTATATACATTAAGCCTTTTAGAAAACATTATATATAATATGCTGCAGTAATAAGCCCCCATGCAGACCCCGGTTGACACCCCTTCAAACGACCAGCAAAATAAAAGGGTAACCGGAAACGCCAGTCCGAAATTTTCCTAAACGCCATTTTTTCAACGAAAAAAAGAACGGTTATAAAATCCGAACGGTGTAGTTTTACCCCATGGGCGTGGCATTTTGATAAAAAAAAAAAAAATTTACTATTTCGCTCCTTTATCATTAATATCATTGTTATTAAACGCGTATATATATATATATATATATATATAAGTATTATTATTGTGTTTATTATATTATATTATAATGTATGGGGGATCCGGTTCCCCCGGCATACGGACGGATCACCACATTATGCAATATAATATATACGTGTACAGATTTTTACGAACCTTCAACCATCTGGTCGGTAAAGACCTAAAGATTTTTGTATAGCCCATTTGTTGCTATAATATATAATATGTATAAGGTGACGGATTTTTATGTCACGGAAAAAATATGAAAATAATAATACTAGGTACGAGATATTATAACAATATTATATACCTATATATGCGTAATATGTATTGTACACGATAAGCATTATTGCAGAATCATCTGATGATGATGATGAGATACATTTTCTATATAAAATATTATAATATTATATATACGTTGTTCAAGTAACAATAATATTATTATAAATAAAATAATTGAACATCATAAAATATATTATAGGCATTAGGAATTCGCGTATTAAATAATACGAATTGCGAATAATAACATAATATATAATATACATAAAATAACTATTTATATTATTTTATACTGTACGTTTATGTCTGTAAAAGTGTATAAATTCACTATATTATATATATTAATAAATGTACTTGTAATATTATGTAATTTTTGACAAAACGAAAATGTAAATTAATATAATGTACCTCTTGTAAATAAATTATATACTATATGGGATTTCAACAATATAATATATATATATATATATATATTATGTAAATTATATACGCATATATTATTATTTTACGAATTGATTGAACCAAAGACTATAAGACCATCCCTTAAAATAATAACATCCCCTATACGTCGTTTCCACATTTATAACCCTATTGCCATGTGTCTTTTATTCATCATTTATAACTTTTTTTTTTTTTTTTTATTAGGAAATGGACATCAATTGTTTTTATATTCCACCAATTTTAGCATATTATTATCACTAAATATACTATCGTATATATACGAGTATATATATACTTACTATACGCGTAACACGTAAGTTTTAAATATCAAACAGATTATAATATTCGTTTTCGTATAAAGTAAATATGTAAACCGCATATGTATATAAGAACATAATATTATATTATAATATATTAAAACAGTAATTGGCTCATAAAAAATTATTTTTAAAGTCATTAATAAAAAGATCGTAGAAAATATATAACACGCGTCATCGCCGAAAAATTAATGACGAGTATAAACATGAAAGGACTTCTTTCTTATTCGTATAATATAATATTCATAACTAAAATTATTATTTCTCTTGCGTTAAACTATCCGTAAAATTATGTATTTTAAAAATTACTCGGTGTTAAATATTAAATACGTAGTATTTCCTATATACTCGTACACATACACATAGAATTTTACACACACATGTTTATAGTTTTAAATTTGAAATACAAAACTATTTAAACTATATATTATAAGTCTCATTATAATAATTATAATTGTACGACTGCTAACGAATAATATAAACTATATAAAGAATAAAGATATATAATAAGTAATAAAAATGATTAATAATATGACATAATACATATGTAATTTAATTTGAAGCATAAGCTAGATTGATAAAATTTAGAGTTATACTTTAAATTATCATAAAACTATAATTTATATAAAAATAAAGTCTACATATTATTTTATATAATTAAAAACCATTTAATATGAGTAATAAATAGGTATATTATGTTGCAGAATATGACGTAAATTGAAATAAATGATATTATTATTGATAATTTGAATTTCAAACTTGACCAGATATAGACTTACTTTATTATTAAAATGAATAAGTTTATAGGTTATTGTAAATAATACATATTTTATTACCTTTTAAATTTTTGTGGTACTTCGCATATTATCTACATTATCAAATATTTTGTATGTATTATAAATTATTATTATTGTATAATATATTATATTAGTATCGTTTCTAAATGCTCGTGAAGTGATTACAATTATATATTATTTTATACCAAATACAAAATAACCAATAATTACTTTTTTAAATGAGTAAAAACGAGGAATCATTAATATTATGGATGTGCAAAAATAATATATATAAATGTTTTAAAAATACACGTGTTGATAGGTTGACTGAATATATAGATACTGATATGTAGTGTACATACAATTGAAGATTCTGAGCATAACTTCTTCCCCAAGTAACAAATAATCATTTAATTAATGTTTTATAAATATTTAATTTTAATTTAAAAGAAAAAATTCATTATATATTTGGTTTACGATTGTACATATGAATGGACGTATTGTACTCACACATTTAAAATCTAGATATTTAAATTTAATTTATATTATTACATTTCAAAGATTACAAATTTATTTTTTTGTAATTTATATTACTTTTCTGTGAATTGTTTTTTCTATAATAATTCGAAAGCTATTTTATAATAAAAACTTCGATATATCACAACTGGCACAACTGTATAGGTATATTTTATTCATTTTATATTCTCCCTTCGAGTATTGATTATAGAATACAATGCGGGTATGTTATTAGATATAATATCAGTTATACAATATTTATACAAATTGTATATTAAATTATTTAAACTATAATCGAAAAATTATATAGGTTAGGTATATATATATAATTTATTATATATATTTTTTTTCAGTCATAAAACTTTTACGTAATACGTGAAAGTTGGTATATATAAATGTGATTGTATTTTTCAAGTTTTTAGAGAATATATTATTAAAGTTATATTTATTACGTGTATTATATCTATGTATAGTAGTCTAGATGTTATTTTATTTAAAGACAACGCGTATACACTATATTATATGAATAATAAATAATAAAAACCATATACAAACGCATAGGTAGTTGTTATTGTTACCAACAAAATCATTTACATAAAAATAATTTGATATGAAACAATAGTCGATTTTCATCTCTAAAAAAATATGATAAAGCTATATATATATATATATGAAAAATAATATAAAATCTTCATCCCGCGATATAATGATAATATATGTATACAGCGTGGATATAAATGAAATGCGCGCATACACCTATACTTAATAATAATAATTTGGTTTTAGTGTGTTTGATTCTATGAAAACAGCTTAAATAGACTCGTATCGAATACATTTTATATATATTATATATATAGGTACCTATATATATGATCGATCACGATTTGTGTATATTATTCTCAATAATAATTATATATTATATACCTGTATTGCTCAGCATTAATGTTAAATAAATACGAATTATTTATATTTTTATTCCGTTCCGAGATCAAATAAATGCTGGGCGTTTTTTAGGTGTTTTCACGTTTCTACATAAACGACGATATGCCTAAATATTATTATTATTATTATTATTATTATTATTATTATAATTATAATTATTATTATTATTATTATTATTATTATTATTATTATTATTATTATTATTATTATACTATATAAGGGAACAGAGCTATAAAAGAATGGGAGGAAGGGGAAAACGCAGAAAAATAACAAAAGAAATCGGAAATTATACCGTAAATTAATAATGAATGGTGTACATGCAGCGTACACGCGCGCGGACCCATGACAGACTGGTCGCGTAGCCATCACGAAATTCCGGACTCCTCCTTATATAATTACGTTTATATAGTATACTATATAATAATAATATATACATATTTATATAATATTATAAATATATAATATATGTATTATAATCGGACGCATATATGTATAAAATTATATTATATATATATATATAGTATATACATGGTCAAACAGACAAAGAATATTATTGTAACTATTATAAGTGTATAATATAATAATTATATTATATACGCGAGAATAATAATCATTTTTACCCGAGTTTTGACGTCAAGTCGCGGTCAAAATTAATATAAAGATGTATTTAAACATAAAAACTATATAGAATAATTTTGAACATATTTATATGTTTAGAAAAATAAAAGTTTCAAGTACATTTATATATAATATAAATTCGTATATAATTTAATAATTATTGCGCTCTATGCGTATATTTTATAATAAATAATTGATAAAATATATTTATTTAAATTTTATACACATTATATATTATATTATTAGTTATTACGTACCTACCGAGAATATTTCAAAATAAATATTATATTGTGTCTAAACTCTAAAGTTAAAATTACGCGCATATAAATAAATAATCAAATTGGATATACGTTCTAGACATTATATAGATTACATTATATACGAGTATAGAATATATAATACACAATTTTCAAGGTTTGAAAATATTAAGAAGTTGTAATCGAAATATATATTATTAAAGGTTATATATCATAAATTATAATTATTAATATTACGATTACGATTAAAATATAATGTAATGTTTCGTCATATAAATATACGCGAAGGTCTGTATAAGATAATAATTGACGCGTATGTTGCTGAGAAATATACTGAATGTCTTTTCGTTTTGATATAATATATACAATATTTGTCAACAACCGTCAACCTTATATTAAAATACGTACAAGTATATTATGACGTAATATTATCATCTTGTATTATATTTCTTCTTTTTTCTTCTTTCAGCTCTATAGGGGCCGTAGAGGTCTCCATAGCTGCAAAACAAACTTATCTCCATCTGTCTCTATCAATAAGAGCTAGTTCAAAATAATAATTTATCCCTAGTTGTATAAGTTCCTTATTCTATTACTTTTGTCAATCCATCTCTGCTTCGGTCTTCCACTCGGTGTATTATAATTTAACAAAAATAATGTGTATACATTACAAAATAATAAAAATAAGAATTACGAAAACACTTTGACGATTATTGTGTGTCATTATTTAGGGCCCGGATTTAAATGCACTTAAAACTATACAAATTACAAATATGCTGTAAAAAATAGCCAAAAATACCCTTTACCACAAAAATGACCTTAAAATACCGGATATAGTTTTTTTTTAATTTAATTTGTAATTTATAAATAATATATACCTATAATTATTATATATAATTTTATTAAAAAAAAAAATTAAAATTTTTAATGATGACTATTAATGCTGACATACATATATTTAGGCCATTTTGGAGAAATATATTAAAATGTATGTAAAATTAAAATTCTTAGTACGCCTAGGCTATTACTATACTACTTACTACATTTTGAGCATTACATTGAATAATATAATAATTTATCGTTAGATAATATTTTGAATATAGGCTAAATTTTATCGTATATTTAACAAATATGCATTAAAAACCAATAATACAAAATAATAAAAAAAGAGCTGATACTCCTGCCGCACAGGATACAGGTGTGCGAATCATAGCGTTTAATTTTACTTAGAATTTGAATGCAATGATAAACCATTGCATTCGAAAAAACGATTCTGAGCGAAGTTCAGTCAGATTATAATTTTCGTTTGAACTAAAAATATCAACTTAAAACAGCTATAAAAAAAAATTGAGATTAGGGATTTTTCTAATATTTTAGTATGATGTTGAGTAATATGTAAGTATACTTCAGTAAAATTTTCAGACCCTAATACCAAAAATTGCCAATTTTCTTAAACATTATATACGTAAAAATGAGAAATTTACGAAATATTCGAAGTCCTATATTTTGTAAAAAAATTTAATAAACGGTTCCAAAATTTTACCACATATATATAGTAGCTATGTAAACATCCAAACAAATTTTCAAGTCTCTATCTTAAAAATTGCCTGAGTTATCGTGAAATATAGAAATCGAATTCGTCGAAATTTCATTTTTCGCGAAAAAGTCCGTTTTTTCGTCATTTTTTCGTCGTTTTTCTACCGTATAGCGTCAATTTTGAGAAATTTAAAAAATGACCTAAGTAAAGTACCAACTACATCCACTTTTCTACCGGAAACATACCCTATTCGTGAAAATCGGAGCATTATTTCGGGTAGTATTTTTGTACACAGACATAAAAAAAAAAACAAAAAAAAATCACACATCATTGTAAAACCAATATATTCTTCGCTTCGCTCAGAATCTAAAAATGAGAATTACGAAAACATTTTGACGATTGTGTGTAAGTATAATAATATATCATACTAATTTAGTTAAATATATATACTCATTACGCGTTCAAATTACGTAGGTATGACTAAATACATATAATATACCTACTTGCTACTTATATATTATATTTTCCAATCATAGAGTCATTGTTCTATTATTAATTATTATTATGATATTATATTTTCCAGGGGATACCATATTATAATATATGTGGAAATGTGCAATACCCGTGGCGTGTACCATATATATATATATATTATATTATACGCGGGTGCATATCTATACGTGCGTTTGAAATCGTGAGAATTTTCGTATTCCAAATAAAATTATACGTATAGGTAATATTATTATGTATATAGGAATAATTCGTATTCGGATTAATATGTTATTATTATATTATTACAAGAAATACGAACTATTGTCAAGAATCTTAAACTATGTCCATTTAATTGAGAATTTCCTATCGTTTTCTACGGTCAGATCGTTACGCACCGCAATGTATAATATATAATTAACAGAACGATAATTATTATCGTCTATTGTCATATATGTATACCTATAATACATAAATAATATAATCGATAGAATAATATGAATAATATGCGTAAAACGTAATATATGACTATAATATAAACTATATAAACTACGAAGTTATACGTAGCTATGAAAGCATCATAATTTTATAAACTATATACTTTAAGTTTTATGTGATGACTATTATATATATAAGATATAACTACAGAATATAACTACAAATAATGATTATAAATGTAAATGATTCATCATATAGTATAAAGTATATTGTTATCAGCCTAATTTTCAATAATTATCTTAATTAAAATTTATATCAATTATATATAATATATAATCTTATATATTTTTATGAATCGCAAAATAATCATTCCTATACTAAACGTGAATTATATTCACTTATAAATTAGAATATATTTTAATGCACCGAACAATATTATATAAGTACTATATAGCTGTATCCTGTATATAAGATAAAACATTTTTTTTTTTATTCTAGTTAATTATTATATAAAATTATAAATATACATAGAATTATATGTTTTCAAATTTACGTTTCATTAATTATATTGACTTTATGCAAAATTCTCAAGTGGATTTAATATTGAAATTATTATTGTACACATGCAAGATATGTTTATATACCTATATAATATATATAACTATTATATGGGGTGTATCCATTATTTTATCGATTTGTCTACCTATATCGTTATTATGATTATTCATGTAACTTATTTATAGTATTTATATTGTATTACATATAACTATATTGTATTTACATATTATACAAAACTATATATTTTATAATATAAGTTAGAGTAAAAATTACATAATATAAAATATATTTGTTTTACGTATTATGTTATCTCGTTATATAAAAATTACATTTTAACATGAAATAATATTTACTCGTACGTATAATAATGCAAATACTTTATACCTATTACCTAATATAATATTATTATTAACTGCAAGTTTTGTTTTTCTACTAAATTCTATGATAACATATTTTTATACTTTATCAGTGACTGGAACAGTTTGTCTAGATATAATGAAAATATTATACATATTAAATATATAGGTATGCAGTTTATATTATATTATCTCTTTTATTTTTGTGTAACGCAATATTCGTTGGTTATTTTATGAATCCTCTTCCTCAATTTATTATGTTACAAAAATATAATTTAATATTACAATAATTATGCATATAATATATAATATATGTAGAAGCAATGTAAGTGTAATAAACTCTAATGAATAAAAAAAACATATTATAAATATACAAAAAACAAATGAGAAATATTCTGAAGTAGGTATATTATATACATGCATATGAATTTATTTATATCTATATACTCGTATATACATAAAATATATATATATATATATATATATATATACATATATTATATCCTTGTATATATTATTAAACAGTAGGTGGACCTTATACCGGCCAATCCGCGGCCAAACGGTCGTTGTCGGTTATTATTATACCGTGTGCGCAACGACCGCGTTGTGACATGCATATCATTATATATTTTAATAAAATAGTAATAATGAGAATTAAAATATTATTATTATTATATTCGTATAAAGATAAACTGCAACTATAATATGCGTGTATAACCACACCAGTACACGGTAACACGGTATGCTGAATATTATGGTCACAGTTGTTAGAAATATATAACCAATATATAAAACGTAGGTATATCGTATTATATTATTATTATTTATTATTATTATTATTACAGACTTACAGTCCATCGTCCGTGTAAAAAAGAATTTAAGTGTAACCAGTATAATATATATATTTTATATTATAATATAAAGAATGTTGTACATATATTCTAGATCGTAACTCGATCATCGTGTAAATACTATTCGAATCTTCAGATAATCAGTCATTTATATAATTATATACTCGTAATTATATTATGTACTGCAGTGTGCACTTTAATATCATTACATACCATATTATGTCTGTATGTAGCTTATATGCTTATAAAAATAACATTAAGGATATCTATAAGGTAATCATAATAATTAATATTATTATATGCTTTCAGATCTGAGCTCACTGAAATAGTTTCATGTTTATATAATATGTAATATAATACAAACGATATAGTATTTAAAATATATTTAGTTATATATAGGTACCTACCTAACTATATGTAAATAAAATATTATATTTCCTGATTTTTGAAAAATAAATTATCTAAATATAGTGATTGGAATAATGGAATGAATCAATTTAATATTATTCTTATTTATATTATATTATATGTTATACCAATGTATAAATTAACATTTTGTCATAATTTTTTTTAAATATTACAATGATAAATTATTACTCTAATTATTAAGAAATAGAGTAAATATAAAATATAGTATTTATATGCCAGATTTTAATTTAAAAGTCGTTATTTAAATTTTTATTGTCTTTTAAGATATATATTACAATTATATTAAGACTAGTTAAAATATATACTGCATTACTGCATGCAGTTATGTGAAATTGTATGTTTAAGCAGCTCGAAAATTGGAAAAATTAAAAATTATTTTTTTATACAAAAATCTACTAAAAATTAAATATTATAATTAGGTATAGGTATATAAACTATAATAATAAATAGTAGCTCGGGACTTGGGTCGAAATAATAATTGTTATAATTACACCAGTTATATTGTATATTATCCTAAATATTCAAGTTTTATTTACTTACACATTAATCATAATATTACATAAAAATGTTTACAAATTACAAGATTATAACTGTTATCGTGCATACCTAATTTTATATTGTGCACTATATAACTATAGGTATAAGCATTATTTACACCATAATGTTTTCTTATATTTTTGATTATATGCAAAACGAATTAAAATATACCTATGTCCTATATACGAGTATTATGCAGTCTCTAAATATTATTATATTGTTACGTCTGGTGTTAATATTTTCAAAATATATATCATTTAATATGAATTTTTATGAATTTTTTTTTTTTAACTAATAATGTATAATATGATTTTTTGATAATGAATAATACATTAGGAATATTTCAGTGTTCAAATCGGACAATTAATATTATAATTAATTTATAATATATATACTGTATATAATGTTATCACACCAAACATCAATACCATCACGGTTCCTATAACTATAAATATTATATTGGAATAAAATAGTTATTTTTTCTTTTTTTAACAGGATAATAATTTTACTGTGTACCAAAAAAAAAGAAAAATAGAGGGTGTTATAATACGTTTCCCATGAAAAAACGTGTATAGACTTAGCGGATGTGTATATGCACGGGATTAACATGTTACCCGCTGTTTGGCACGCGTATGGTGGGCACATTTATGTCTATTTATATATATATATATATATGCTCCTTGGCTTGTATAATATTGTATTATACAAGCTCCGAGCCCCTTTACGCATATTTGCAATAATAATATTATACGTACGTATATAAAAATATACATATTTATAATTTATATAAAAAAAAATCTTTTGTGCGTGTTAACTGAACGAAAAGTCATTAGAATAATCGATTGCTATAAATCATTATTCGTCGTTTGCGCACGCGTTTAATATACATATATATAATATTATATATTTATTATGTTGCGAAAATGGTAAATTTTCAATATAAACTCAAACTTGAAAAGTAATTTCAATTTAATATTATGAAATCGGATCGAAAAATGACCAAGAAAAATATACTCTGCAGAATACACAATATTATATTATGCTGCTCTCTCGTAGACTTATTAGACCGTGTAAAATTATCGAGGGTCGCAGATAAACAGACGCGTGTTTAATCAGCTCATTAATAAGACCGGCGCAGGCGTTGTGTTACGCGCGCGGTGAAATATTGCACTGTGCGAAAAGGGTTGATCCAATTAGTGTCGCTCTTGTTCAAAGCAAATATATAAGTATATACATAATATCATCTATTCGATATGAAAAACTACAACTTATATTATAGTGATGAGTAACAGAATAATATTATTTGTATGTATATAATAAATATAGCCAATATATTTAGGTACTTATAGCCATAGCGAATTCGCATGTCATAATAATAATATGTACCTATACAGTATACATAT
>JAIUCT010000014.1:439352-458503 GCA_021307375.1 Tetraneura akinire | reverse complement strand
TATATTATATAAATGCACATGGCAGTATATAATATTGCAGTCCTTAAAAAAAACAACGATAATGATGAAATCGACCACGTCACTTATTTACGTATGTAAGTATATAATATAATATGGGTACTTACTCAGATATCGTAAAAAAAACGATCAGAAAAAAATTAAATATATAAAAAAAGGTTATAAGAAGGACATATAATAGGCTTAATAAAATGTCTTATTAGGTCGTCTATACGTATATATTATATTATTATGAGTTTATATATAATAATAATAATAATAATAATAATAATATTCTTTGGGATATTCGCGGAATATCGATAGTTTTTTTTTTCACTCTCATTCATGCGCCCTGTTCGTATCAATTGGTCGTGTAGAATTACACCGTCGGCGCGGAGGCGTGGGAAGCAACACGATACTCTTTTGAAAAAACCCCTTTTTCAACCGACCAAAGTGCATAAAGCGAACACAGGTGCAAATAAAATATAACATTTTTATATTCCTATATACCTATAATATATATTTTAAACAATATATATTTTGTTTCCGTTTTATGTTTTTTTTTTTATTTTATTTTCCAGACAGTTGGGCGCAGTTCTCACAATATAATAATAATAATAATAATAATATAATATGGTCCAAACGCACAAGTATATAATAACATATATATATATATATATATATATATATATATATATATATATATTATAAACTAGAATACGATACATTTTATTATATACTATATATTATGGTATATATAGGTATATATTAACGATACCATTACGATTTAAATTATTAATCGTAAAATGATTTTTTCGAACCGTATACATTTGAATAACTTATATAGGTAGTTATATTTTCCTATATATAATTTGTATACCTACTTAAAACCGTATTTTTATAATATAATAATACGATATAGGTACATTATATATTATTATATTTTATACAATATTAATTGTAATCATAATAATATGCCAAACATCAATCAAATAAATAAATTTATAATGTTATATCAAATGCTCTGAATATAATATAATATGCATAGGAATATTATTGATTATACAATTTTTTGAACT
The DNA here is from genome assembly GCA_021307375.1 of Tetraneura akinire. Taxonomy (NCBI): domain Eukaryota; kingdom Metazoa; phylum Arthropoda; class Insecta; order Hemiptera; family Aphididae; genus Tetraneura; species Tetraneura akinire. Next base: position 457,427 of record JAIUCT010000014.1, on the reverse strand, counting down.
TTATGAGTTCTACAATTTATGTATATACATATATATAATATTATGATAATGTAGGTAGAATAATCAATAACGTGTATTACTATGTATATTATACATATACCATATACCTACCTATAACTTTTTGATAAGGTGAAAATAGCTAGTATTATTTATATAAATCTTTTTTTTCGTATACATTGAATACATTATATTTACATTATAATAAAATAATAATATTGTCATAATGAAATGCATCATGTAAAATATAATATATATGTATATTATTCATTTTCGCGCACCTATATTATAATATCTAATGATTTGTAATTTTGATTTAATGATTAATTAAATCATTAAATTTTAGGTTAATTGTTTGAATATAAATTATAATATTCAACTAAATAGTTTAAAATTAAGTATACTTAATCATAAATTAATCCATAAAACAAAATATATAAGTAATATATACTATATACCATAGTACACATTGTGTTGTTAAAATATTCTTGGACAGTTTTTACCTTTATAATTTATATATTAGGCATTTTATTTTTATAACCAAAATGATGATAATATCGTATGCTTATATGTTATATGCTCGTACTTATCTGATTTTCAATATTTGTTACAGCGTTCGTATGATTTAATATCTATAATAGTGGTATATTCGATATTTTTTTGACTTTTTTTTTTTGTTCCTATTTTATTTATTGGAACACATTTTTTTAAATTTAATATCGTTGAATTGTCGTACGTGTTTTTAAATTCTGCACGTATCTATTCAGAGAAAAAAAATTACTTATACATTTATTATTTATTGCAGGATTTTACGAATTCAATAAACTGAATCGCGGCGATATATTAAAATTAGCCATAGCTAAATAATATATAATATAAATTATACGATTCAACATTTCAAACGTTTATTTTAAATACGTAAAAAATAAAAACCGTACGATTGACGTGATTTATTTGTATTATTTTTTTTAAATTTTTTTGGCACCCCTGAGTTGCGTTTATTTAGGAGCAGATGCGCGAACTACCAGAAGGTGATTTTCCAAGTACCCGTGACTGATCGAGGACACACACACAATGACTCCTCCATGACCAATCTTATTAGTTCCGTTTTAAACACTTGACCCGCGAGCACATACCCTATTTGACTTGTTTTTTTTTTTCGTTATATTGCACGATGGGGAATGACGGAAAAATCGCCGCATATAATATAATATATGTACAATACGCGTATATACAGGATGCGCCAAGCGCGAGATTCAAACATACTTCGTTGATATTACACTTGAAATATTGTCAATCGCCTATGTGAAATGTGCACCCTGTATGTATGTATGCGAAATCTTGCTATACGACGTGGCCTGTTGTTAAACGGCGTAAAATATTAGCCGTATCAAATTCGTATAAACTCTTCTACTGTTTGAGATATTTTTGAATTTAATACGGATCGTTTTCTCCGAATTGCAGTAGTTTACTACAATTTTGAGAACGTTTATTATACGCATATAATAATACCTATAATAATTATTTACGAGTAATCGATCGTTTCAATTTCGTATAATATACCTACATATAAGATATATATTTAAACAAAAGTTTTTATATTAAACAAAAATCTAAAACACATATAATTTACTTAAAAAATGATTTAATTACATTTTGGGCAATAATTTTTTCTTAACGAATTTTAATAAAATATTTAAAAAGTGTTTTAATATTAATACATACAGTTATATCGTTATATGCACAAATGCATATGCATTATACTTGATCTGATATATTATGTAACAAAAAATGTTATTCAAATAAATTATCCACAAGTATATACTCAACAATAAATATAAAGAATATTATTGTTAAAAACTTAAAAACGAAACTGAATAAAGATATACCTATTTTATTTTATGATCGAAGATGAGTGTATTTTTATTGCTGAGACTCGAGTGAAGTTTAACAGAATATCGTTAAATCACATCCACATGTTGTTTCTACATTCTACTCATATATACATTATATTTTTATAATGTAATATGTATTACACAAAAAATACATGTTCAAATGTGCGGTGACACTATAATATATAACGACGAGTTTTATATTTTAGACAGATATTTTATTGTTTATTTTTAAAATATTGAAATGCAATATGAATAATAATACTTTTTAATAGCTTAATAAACTATTTAAATGTATCTATAATAGTGTAATACCTTTATACAAATGAAATATTAATTTATAAAATACAAAATTAATTAAAAAAACTTAAAATTAAATTAAATTAACTACAATTAATGCGTTATTAACAGTTAGTATAATAAATACGACTACATAATACCAATATATACTGTCAATACAGTATTTAGTGAAAAATTTTGATATAACACCGATATACCTAAAATACCGGTTACATAATCCTGACACATATCGAATACCGGGTAAGTAAATTTCACATAGGTACCGCCAGTTCTAAATTATTATAAGTTTATAACCAATAATGAATAAATAGTTTTGCAATGCATTATTATTTATCTATAAATTATTAACGTAAGGAATTTATATTTTAAATTTGGATTAACATCAATTAGTAATATCTTACCCCCAATTATTATTTCCTGCGTTCGATGTTGGAAGACAATAATAATATTAAATTAGAACAATTGTATATAATATATTATAATATTGATAATTTGTGTCTACAACGTTCAGGTATAGCGGATAATAATGTTTTAAAAATAATTAATGTTATTAATAATGGTTTAAAACTAAATATGTGATGATGTTGTTCCTTGTTCATGATTCCACGTCACTCTTCACCCTTCAATATATTATGGTAATTATATATATACTTAAACGAAAATATTTTCTTAATAAGCATACGGTCTGGTAACTTTTTTGTAATTGTAATTGTAACATAACAATGAAAATTCGAGTAACCACTGTTATATAAATATATATATATATATATGAAGAAGAACGTAGTTCACGACCATAATGGCGTATCATGGTCTGTGAAGATTTACTTAGGTACCTACCTATTTATGTATAGTTATACGTTATAATGCATATTATATTATGTAAAATAAAACAATTATAATTATAGTACTTACGGATTAAAAAATATTTTTCTAATTAGCAAACATTTTCACATCGTCATTTATAAAATGTACGATACATAATATTATGTAGTGACTTCCTTTTCGTGGTTTCTGTATTATTGTAATAAACATAATACAAGTCATATCTATATTATAATTATTATTAAATATTATATTATGATGCACACGCGGTAAAATACTTTTTGATGCCGGATTGCACCAAATATTTACACAAAGATAAACTTGTTTAACAGGAGTTAAAATAAAGTCTGTTGCACAAACCACTGTTTTAAATTATATCTCTTGTTAAAAATGTATTTTATCACGAGTTAAACTGAAGGGCCATTTATCGGTGTGTAAAAATTTATCTGTAGTTAAATTTCATTATCAATGTTTTGCGTTATTCTAGTGATAATGGAAATGTTCCATGTGCATATATTTATATGTTTGTAATTTGCCTAACCCTGATTATAAAACAAGGATTAAGCAACACTCGTAAATTTAACTCGTGTTAAAATTTAAATAGTTAAAATGTAACGTATAAGGTAATTTAACAATAGTTTAAATAATTTACCAATAGATAACAAGAAGTTTGGAACAACCCGGTATTAGTCTACTTATTATATTATGTGAAATCCATCACCCTGTGTGAATTCAACGTTATCGTCACGTATACCTTGGTAACGTATATAAGGTATATGCATTATGATAGGCGCTTAAATATAAAAAAATATTTTAACAAAATAAAATAATAAATATCACTGGACCGATAAAATTCGAACGAAAGACACGAATGCAACTTACACGACTGCGGATGCGAATGCGATACGAATCATCGTTCGCACTTAGGTACATCATAAAATAATATATCGATGAAAATTATTGTTTTTTTTTTCGTATAGCTTGGTATATACTATAAATAATATATATATATATATATATCTGTTTTTCCATTAATTATTAGTCTCTCCTATATGTATATAAGCGTATTATACAGGACGATCGAAATTTCACGTATTACAAAAATAGTATATACGAAACTATATAATAAAATATAATTTTCATTATTTTTGTGACGTGAAAATCCGATCACTCTGTATATTTCATCATATCGTAATATAATAATAATTGACAAACAATACGTGTAATTTCGATGTGCCCGTGTATGATATTATTATATACTTATATATGTATTATAATAATACATATAACTGAAACCTACAATTCCATCGTCGCGCGGGCTCTGGGTCGGAGTCCCGAAATTAACTGTATAATATTATTTCGTCAGGTGCCGTCGAAATAATAATAATCCGCCTTAGGGTTTATTTATTTGGTCTATACCTATACTTAAATAATATACAATATTCGTATATTATATTATTTTGTTGGACAATAACACAGAATGTCGTTAAAGTCACGTCGTTGACGTTATATTCGTATTTACGTATATATAATAAAGTCTATAATATTATAATAAATAATAATAAGTACCTATATATTATTCCTGCTACGTCGTATATATTATTTTATGCGAGCTCGTCAAAACCAACGCGCGCGCACACGTGCCGCCAATTATTATCGTTAATGACCATTGACCAAGATTTGTAATTAGCAGACACACGCGTAATATAATATATAACGCGATGTCCGGAGCACACAGCGTGTATATCCAAAGACCCTAATGTGCGGTCGAATCTCGGTGTAATCAATCAATATAATGCGTGGTATTATACCGTGGTATACGTATAAAGACTTGGAAAGTGTCATGTGTTCTTTATGTCACGCGCGTTTGCCATAGTCCAGAGTTCCAGACACAGAGTATATTTAGGCATGGAATATAATATATATTTCAAACATTTCACTTTTGAACACGGTATCGGTATCGTGTTATACTTGTAATGTATACACTACACATTAACACCGCGTATTATAGATATCAGATATATTATTGTATTGAACTTGGTCGACGATTTATTATTATACTTATATTTATAATATTCACAACGAAACGTATATAAGTATGAGAAAATAGATAACACGTTTTTCAAACTGTAATATGATTAAGCTTTATTATTTTTAGTAAATCGTCTTACTCGTATATGTACCGAAAATTTAAAAAATATGGTTTTACGGTTTTAACATTTGGACATTTATTTAACTCACGCGATAATAATATATCATAATATCAATTTATTTAGTGAGATAATATTATATTATAATTATTGTGTAGGTCGTCAAAATTCAGTGTTTATATTGACTAAACGCTAAATCCCAAAATGAAATATGTTTTAAATTAAATTTTTAATGTATTCAATTTATTTATAGTAAAATTATCCTCGCTTAATAGAGTGTATGTATAATATAATATTTTTATCAGATAAATATATTCTGCCAAATTTTAAATAACATCATTTTTGATTCGTTTATTTTTTCTCATGAAAAATTATGATTTTGGCACTCGTCAGTGATTTTTTATGTTAATATATCTTTATTATAATTTAAATATCATCTATTTGAACAAGCGAATATCTTTACTTTAACCAGATATACCTATATAATTTATAAAATATTTCAATTATTATAAAATTCTTAATTGTCAGTATCATTAAATGATAAGTTCATTAGACACGAGATTTTTAAAACCTTTTATGCTGTATATACAGAGTGGTTATATGATTTTATTTTACTGCTGTAATATAATCACTCGTGTTATAAAATTTAATTATGACCGAAAGAATTTGCGCTAAAATTAACTTTTATATTATGACCAGTGACCATTATAATGTAATTACATAAAAACGTAATGAATTAACGAATAAACACGCGTTATTATGTTTAAATTACAATTTTATACCAAAGGCTGAATGTTTTACACTGACATAATAATTTTATATACTTTAATGATAAACCGCATTATTGTATACAGTGGATTGGTACTCACCATTATTATTACCTTATAAATACTCATGACCTCTTGTTATAAATATTACATGATGGTTGTATTTGTAAAATTGTTTATAATATGTACATACATTACAAGAAGGTACACGCGTACATTTATATTTGTGTACTTATACCTAGGTAATGAAATGGAATTTTCATGCATAAATATTAATTTTTATAAACTATCATTAAAACATCCCATGGGATATTTTTTATTCATATTAGATTAATGGTATATAGCCGTTAAATAGGTGGTACGTGTATATAGCGTACTATAAAATTTTAAACACGATCCTTTTAATAAAAATTAAACTTAATATTTAATTTAAGGTTTTATTTATAGAGACTATATACCTATATAATATGCGTTACGTTCATCTAAAATATATTACGCCTGAAGTATATTTTTAACTTTTAAGAATAAGTGTTATACTGGTATTGTACTATCATTCCAATCTTAATTTTACAGTTTAAACATTCCCTTGTAGAAAAAACGCATCATCATTAGACGATAAATTTCTATCATTCAATTACCTATTCGAATCTTCTAAAAAAATATATATGTTATTACTTAAGAATTAAGATTGCTTTCAAACAATGCCATTCTCGTTTTTCTTTTTTATTTATAAATATATTATATATACCTATAAAATATAATTTAATTTAGATTATAATATAAATTAATTCATTTATTATTATTAATAATATAATAATATACAAAAATATTATTTATATCATTTTTATGTATTAATAAATAATAATTATATTATTAAAAGTTAAAACACTTTTATTATTATTATATTGTGGCTTTTATTAAATGTATATGAAATATTGAATTTTACGACATATTAATAAGTTTAAACGCGTCAATTAAACAAATTAAATTTAAATTATTTCAAAATAAATAATATAATATATATACCGAAATAATTAATATTTTCCTGAATTATCATAACTTCATTTATTATATTTTATAACATATCTAAAGTCATAACATTATCATAACCATAAAAAGTATACAACATATATTTATATATAATATGTTAAATAGATGACGAATTTGTTTCAACTTTACTTACTTGAATTCGTTACATCAACAAAATAAATTTACTTTTATTACTTGTGTAAAGTGAAAGTTAAATGGAAGAAAAATGAATTGTTTTTTTACGATATATATATATATCTGCTATATTTTAATGACTTATTGACAAATATTACTAAAATAACTTTATGTAGATTTATATAATTCTATTAAGAGGATGCTAAACCCCCTATTCCAATGCAATAACATGTTTATGAAAAATAGTAAAAAGTATACTTTAAAGTAATTTTAGAGATAATATACTCATTATAAAAAAGATAGAGGATAACATTTCCGAGAGAACCTCATAATATGCGTTTTTCGAAAAATTTATCTAACAAATAGTTACAGAGATTGAAAAATTGTTAAAATAATACATTATTTTATTTATTTTTAAACAATTTTTAAATCTCTGTAACTTTTTGTTATATAAATTTTTCAAATTTTTCAATTTAGTTATTGCGAAATTGTAAATATTTTAATAATGATCTATACAAGAAGAAGCGGAAATATGTTAATTCGCATCACTAAATTTGATGTATATAAATAAGAAATTCAAATTGGAAATTTATTGTTCGTAAAGTTTTTATACGTGTAGAATGTCATTATATATAGAAATTATTTATTTTACACGCGTTTCGCAGTCGAGACATTTTCCCGCACATCACAATCTCGTATGATCTAAATCCACGTCTAAAAATACGCCTATATATAATTTACTGTATAATGCGTATAATATTATATATTATACTTATAATGAAACTGTCTATATAAAGTGTATTGTTTTCGATTATGGAACGTGGAAGAATTTTTCGCTATAATAGGTTAGGAAATATTTCGACTGTTATATTCGACTTCAAAACGTTCTGCAGGTCACGAACATAACATAATAATAATAATATTATTGTTAGTAAAATATTTGTATTTTACAATGGAGATAACCGTGTATAATATTTATTATCCTGTGGGACAGCGTTATATCGTATATTATACGTCTTTTTACGGTTTATTATTATTTTCAATTTCTCCACACTCTCGTTCAAATTAATAGGCGGCCGAACGTTTAAAATGTTTTCACCGGCGTAAACCATTGATTATATTATTATAGTCTATACGTAATATATAGACGACATAACGCGATGTTAGAAAAAAGATGTATATAATATAAAAAATAACGATAATAACAATAATGATAATATAAACCAACACACGATACACGCGTTATCATATTATTATTATCGTCCGCGGACACTCGTCTGTTGCGAGGAATGAATGAATACGGGAAGCATAATATTATTATGTATAAAATTATTATAAGGAGAGAAAAATTAAAAAAAAAAAACGTATTAAATACTCGTTGTATATTTCTAAATAACGCACACGACACGCACACACGCCGTCGTCTTCTTTTGTTCGCATAATATAATAATAATAATAATAATATATAGCATATAGGTAATAAAAAGCTGATTGTTATGTGCGTATAAAAAATTAAAATAATTATTGTTATTATTAATGCGGTATATACCAACGACGCGGTCAATCGTGTACTGGGTGTCTTTTTTTTATATTATATATTTTTTTAATTATTATTATTACACGTATCCGACATTTGCACCGTCGCGTTTGTTATTATTATTTATTATTTATTATATTGTGTACTCACACGCGGTAGCTATTTATATCATATCCATTACAGCCGGACAGTGAACACAATATTATAATATGATATTATGTGCATGTATAATTAACTCGCGACACGGTCACCGTATGTGCTCCAAAATTGATTTTTCCCCTTCGCCTATACCGAATACGTATTCTTTTGTTTTCCATCCTCTATGTAATATTATATTATATTATGCTCTTTCTCTTCGTTTCCGCGTTATTCGGAAAATTGCCCGTACGCACATATGTCTATACCTGCACATACGACATACCTATATATATACACGATTTGAGCATAATAATACTAGGTATTTACCATAACCGTGTTCCGGGGCGAGTGCATTATACCGAGCACGGTCCGCAAATCCTCGGCGCGCGCGTGTATAATTGACAGCCGATCCGTATTATAATATATACAATTATTATTATTATATATTATACAAACATCAGGACGCGTATATTATATATAACCTACAAAAACGGTTTTATATTATTATTAATTACCGAGCTCGCAGGAAGTTTAGATTTCTTTCATTGCTCGAAATAATTATCTAAGTGTGTGTTTTTTTAGAAAAAAAATTAATTATATCATTGAATATAATATATACGCATATAATATTATGTATATTTCGTCGCAAACGTATACTTTATTTTGAAAATCGTATAATTAAAAAATGTGACTTTTCGAATTTCTCGAGATCTAATTAATTAATAGTATATTAAGACCAGATATAGAATACGAGTAATATACGAAATTAAAGTTAACACACGTATACACACGTAATTCAATGGCGCAACTTGATGATATGGAGCCCATGTGAAAATTTTCACAGTGGGGCCCATACTTAAAAAAATAATATAACATTTCTTGAAATTAATACAAATTTACCTGTATATATTTACTGTACAATAAAAAAATATTAAGTTGCTTGATAGATTAATATTTTTGATTAATCGCATTCGATGTGAATGTGACGAGCAACAAGTGAAATGATAATTTGATCAAACTAATAATCATCCCCGTACGACTGTATTATAAATGCGTGTATTATATTGATACTATATCTGTAATTCTGTATAAACAATAAACGGATAAATAAACAAACGTTAATAATTATTTGTATGCAAACATTTATGAATATTTTAATTATAATTTGAACCCATTTATACTTTATGATGCATATTAAAATAAATTATCGTTTGAGCAGTAACCAATAAATTATAGTATATAATTTGTATTCTTCGAGATAATTAAAAATTTTATAAATATATATTCGAATGTTCTATATTATTCAATAAATTATACAATATTTAAATAACCTTAGAATATATATATTATATATATATATTATATTTATACGAGGAGAATTATGGGAATTGGATAAATTTTAATAGTTCAATTTATCATTAAAGATCAAACGGATATAAAGTACACACCCTTTGAATGTATTTAGGGATGCAAATCCACCCTCACTTAGTATTTAAAATGGATTACAATGGGCGTAAAATTAACCATTCTTCATGTACAAGTTAATATATATTGGAACTTGTCGTATTTGTATATAAATCGTAACGCAATTTGTTACAATTGAATTTAATGCGCGAAATATTTAAAACGATAATATCAGAATATGAACAATATATAAATAATAAATGACTTATGTACGATATTGGAATAGGTATACTTAAAAATTATAATATCCCTAATTTTCTTAATTATTAAATTTCGTCGTCGAATCGATAAAATTTTTAATAAATAACTATTATAACAAGGAAAATACTATTATATTGTGTATACGAAAATAATGTATTGATATACTGACGGAATTATATGACTATTAATAATAATAGTAAAAACGATACCTACAAGAGGAAGTTTTTTTTTTAAAAAAAAAAAAGAAAAAAGAAATATCTATACTAGGTATATTATTATTTATTTGATATAAATTATGATATATAATATATCGTAACGTATAATTTGTATGATATATACCTATAGTCTATATATACTATTAGCTATATCGTATATATTTATGTATTATTATTACTATATATTATATTCTTCCTTTTATACCTTTATATACGTGACAATATTGTAAAAGTTAAAGAATAAAATAAATAGTGTTTTTTCAGATATAACAACAATAATAATTCGTTTCTAATATTTCAATAATTTTTACGAGTATTTTGTTTTATCCAACACGAAAAATAAAATTCAATCATTTAAAAATATATAATATTAATATAATTATTATGTTCATATATCTATAAAAATAAGACAGTGATATCATTTATGCACAAAGCACAATAAATATAATATATATACTATATAGTAAAATATTATATCCATAATTCGTATAAACAACTAGTATTGATGGTACAAGACTGGACACGACTTAAAGTATTATTTATATACCTTATAAATATACATTTATAATTTTACTTATTTATAGATAACCACAATATAATAACCACGGTAATGGTATATGTTATATAAAATACGAATACATTTATATTATATGTATTACGAATTTACCTATGTATTTTATTTATTACGAGTATACGAATCTATGTATAATTCGGATAATATACCGAATATAATATAATATTATTATATATATTTTTAGTATTTTTACGCTGTAATTTATGAATGTATACGACAAACGAACGTCGAAAATATACTTTCCTTGGAAGTTCGAGTGCGATGGCCGTTGAATAAAATATTATTATACAGGAACGCTCGTTCGCCCGTTTTCGGTCGGTTGCAGCCTTTTGCCCTGAGGCAAAACTTTCACCCCGTCGGTCGTCGCGCCGCTGCCACGTGACGCGAGTCTCTAATGACAGATCAGACCACCGTCGTTTCACTTTGTCCCTTTAAAGCATTAACCTTTGCCACATTAGATTATTCAATTTGTCGTTTTATCCCTTTCGTCCCCTCAATGACGACGACGGCGGCGGCTATATAACGTTCATCACGGGGCCGCTAATCATCGAACCCATTCAACACGGATTAGCATTCCTCACATTATAATACCACCAATATTATGTACAATGTACATGTATATCATATCATATGGTTATATGCGCTCAAATGGCGCAAAATAATAAGACCGAATTCGCGTCTTTTTCTCGCCCTCTCTCTATGTTATATTTACAACACGTTTAATCGTATTTAAACAAACTTCGGTGAGTCAACCGCGTTTTTGAACTCTGCTTCAAAAAACATCACGTTAAAATTCGAGTGGTTTACTCGGTGCTCGAATCCCGCGGGAAAAGTTATAAATAGATTAGGCAGCAAAACGATTTAATAAAATTATATTATTGTATAATTATATATTTTTAAAAAACGATAACCGACAGTGCATATATAATATATAATATATATATATATATATATAATATATTACTATTATTCGTTTTTATACGACCATTCCTTTCGTTTTACTAATAATTGATTCACTATAATTCCATCGCTCAAACTGCAGTTGCACGCGATAACTATTATAATATATATTTCAAATCAGCTACGACTTGATTATTTATTCTCACCTCATAATATACGCCGATAATTTGATTTTAAATTGTGAAAGTAGAAATTTCTATATATATTATTTATACATAGGCATCTTGTTTTTTTCATTTCGTATATAAACAGTTAAAAGATAAAAACACAATAATATAATAGCATTATTTAATTTAATTTGTAAATATATATACAGATGTGTATTTTTTAATAAATAATAATATGTAATCAACATTTATATAATATATTCATTTATCTATAAACCTATATATTATAATATATTATATATATATATATATATATATATATATTACATAACTTTTATTGGAAAGTTTTTCCTAATATTTATAATTATGAATTATTGTTTTTTAAATAATTCAAATTCCAAAAAAATCTACTTTAATTTTACTTAATATTATACTTTAAATAGATTCTACGAGAATTCTACGATGGATTCTGATATAGGGAAGCGTATTTTTTTGAGGGGGTTTGTATGTAAACACATTTTACTACCAGAAAAAATGATCCAATTGCCACGAACAACCATATGTTGTGTTGTTACACTCTCCTATAGGAAAGTGGATCCAGTTGGTACTTTATTTAGGTAATTTTTCGAATTTTCAAAATTGAGCTTCTGAATAATTAGGAAAAACTACCAAAAAATGAAAAATATACGCCATTATTCACGGAAACTGCAGAAATTTTTATGAAATCGATTTCAATATTTCACGTTAACTCGGGCGATATATTGAACTTAAAGTCTTGAAAATTTTACTAGATGTTCATATAGGTACTTTTTATACGTGATAAAATTTCGAAACTCTTATATTGATAAATATTAAATATATACTTTTTATGTTGAGCTCCAATGAATGATTTATATAAGTATACATTTTAATTCGTATAAGTATGTGAATATTTTAATAAAAAATTTTTTATAACCAATAACTATATTATCCTACTGAACTTCGATCAAAATAGTTTTTTTCAAATGCCATGATTAATCATTGCATTCAAATTTTAATCAAAATACAACACTATATATTCTCTCCACACCAGTATCAGCTCTTCTATTTTAATATACCTATTATACTGAATTAGATTTTTTTTTTAATAATATTTAACGTATTAGATATTAATATTAAACAAATTAAAATATGTTTTTAACGCATTGCAATGAGGTAAACATAAAGATTTTTAATTCATTATAATACATAATTATGTTTTTTGAATAATATAGAAACGATAAAGAGACAGGATAGAAAGCCACTAGATAGCGCCATTAGATAACTTTACGAGTGACTATAAATCATTTAATTCAACTATAATAATATATTTTGGAATTTACTAGAAAATTTAGAAAAAAAATATTAATTTTTGAATATAAATAATTAATCTGATAAGAAAACGATTGAATGTAATAACAAGAATATATAATTGCAATTTGTGGATCTGATACCTAATTATTTTATATTTGATGAAAAAATGTTATAGTATATTTATTTAAGCTTTTATATTTTATATAAAATAATAATGCATTAATGCGTTGTTATTTATATAATATACTAATATAGTCATATAGGTTTCTAACTAGATTGATATGTGTAATAAATTATAGTATTATTTTCAATGAACAAGTTACTATCGTACATAACATTAATTATGTATCTATAATAATAATTCATTTAATAATTATAAGTTTTAAATTTAATGTTAGACTATAAAATATAAATATAATACTTATTTATATATAATATTTCAGTGATGTCGAAATAAAAATATATATTTTGAATTAATAATATAGTTATTACGTAAATTTATTATTTTATTTACACCTAATTACAACTATTTATTATTATAATAATTATTAATTATATGTAAAATCACACTATTGAATATTACATATTTTTTCAACAACTTATAAAAAATATTATATAATAACATTTAATAATGTTCGTATTTTGTATATATTATATAATATTCTAATAATTAATCAAATTTATATTATATAGGTACCTATATTAGTGAAATGTGCTATAATAATAAATTAATAGTATGTAATACTATTAGAAATTAAAATATAATTTACAAAAAGTGTTTTCATTAAAATATAATGTGGTTACGTCATACCAATTGTGTGGGAGAGTATATAATCGAATTTGTCGTGTATCCGTGTTATCATCTATACATTATGTCGGATTTTAGTATAGAGTTTCAGGGTTGTAGGTTCAAAAGCATCCAAGGTAGGTACTAATGGTAATAAAGTTATATAATTTTAATTATATACTCGTACTGAAGCAAATTAATTTAGTAAAATTATATCCTATAATACTATATGATATACGAGATAATATATTTGAATATATTATATGTGTATAAGTATATATAGGTATCAAAAATACATTTAAATATAATATGTGTAGATTTATGGATCACGTATTCCGCTCGTATTTATAATTTTTCAATAAAAATACTTTATCATATAAATTATTTATTTTATACTTAAATAAATATATTTTAATTTTAATTTTTAAACAAAAATATTAATGTATTAAATGTTAAATATTATAATATAAAATATATGAGTCTACATATTGCAGACACTATGATTACTATGAATAAAATTAATATACACGTGAAACTTTATGTAAATTATTCTGAATGTATTCGGCGAATAACGTCAAACTTGCGGTCTACACCGGATTCGCTGTAACGTGGCTATGTCTATACGAGTATGTCACATGATGACCAAATTACCGCGATTTATTCCTTGGTTAAGACTAAGACTTGGTAACTGTGTAATCTGCAGTGTCCAACCTAACTACGACTCGTTCTTGATAATGGTTAAATTATAACTGTTGTCTGTATATAGAGATTTTGGGGGTTATTTTTCGTAAAGTATTTGTTTCTCAAAAATTGTGAAGATATTATTCATTAAAGGTCATCACGGTTTAAAAAGTGTTAATACGACCAGTGATGTACGAGTACGTCGGCGATTATATAATATAATATTTTAGCTATAATATTTTTCATGATATTTTCGAGACCTTTATTCTCGTCAATGCTTTACAATGTTTGTTACACCCTGATTTGCTGACCATGTATACCATTTATACCTGTATTATTCTAAATTTTAAAATTTGCCGTTATTACTTTTCTACTCGTAGAGAAGAAACTATAGAACTATAGAAGAACGATATAAGTTTATAACTCACAAATTAAAGTTTCTTTAACAAATAATTGTTTGAGTTTGTGATTATATTTAAGGGATTACTTTATGATTGCTGACTTGCTTTGACCTAAAAATAATATTTAATTATTTAGAAAATTGTATATACATTTAAACATTTATATATATATATATATATTTATTGTTATAACTTTATATCATATATTTATATAAAATATTTTTAAATATATTTTTTCCGAGAAAGTCTTTAATATAGATAATTAATAAATAAAATTTGGCATACGTGATTTCGATTCTGATCTCAAATAGAAATAGACAAATTACGCATAATTTTTATAAATTCAATATATTGTTGATTTAATAATATTAATAAAACGCCCATATTCGATACCTACATACATAGACTATAGAGTCATCCAAATTTGGATATCCTGCAGATATTTATTATTAATATTTATTGTAAAAACGTAACGAATTAATGAATGTAATAAATCATATTCCGTAAAAATGTATATATATATTATATATATATCGAGAGGCGTGCGAATTCCATTAGCAAACAATAAATACTTATATAGTTATATAGTTATATGTGTGTGTGTGGTACTCAGTGGCGTATTTATGGGGGGGGGGGGGGGGGGGGGGGGGCAAACCCCCCCCCCCGAGAACTAAAAAAAGCACCCATTTTAACATTTATTTAAAATTTTCAGAAATTTTCAGAAAAATAATATTATAATCTATATTATAATATTATTTTTCTGAAATATACTTTGTTTAAGGCTCTTTGATGCATGATTTATTGTTATCGCCGACCGATGTCAATTTATCTGACTCATGTACGTATTTTAATGTTAGTTTTAAGCTTAAGGGGCCTCTTTACTGCCAATATTTTTGTTAAAATCTACCTAAACGCTTGATATTATTACTTGTAGTAGCTGTGATCGGATTTCAATTCTGAAAAAATATTAGAATTGAGAAATAAGTGTTCTAGATATCGTACGTTGTACTTTTATCAATTTTTATTTTCTACTCAAATAAAAAAATGATTAAATATTGTAAAAAATACAATAAATTTATTAATTGTATTTTTTTTACAATATTTAATCATTTTTTTATTTGAGTAGAAAATGAAAATTGATAAAAGTACAACGTACGATCTCTTGTAGATTTGTAGCTGAATCTAAATAATTTTTAAAAATTGAAATCCGATTATTTCAACTACATGTTTTTTTCCCAGGACAGTATTTAAAAAAATTGTATACTGTTAAAAACAAAATTACATTATTACGTATAATTATGGTAGTAAAAATTGGTGTTTTTTTGTTATAAAGTTATCCCAAAATTTTGAATTGGCCCCCCCCCCCCCCCCGACCAAGTCATTGGAACCGCCCCTGGTTGAGAGGCCTCTTAAGTTCACATTTCTTGTTATTTTGCTGTTGTCGTCATGCAAGTGTTGTTTATTCCAATATGAAATTAAGTCTTATTTTAAGAATTTTCAAACCCCCCCCCCCAAAAAAAACATTGAAAATACGCCACTGGTGGTACTGTGGTGGTTATAAGTATAATATAAAATAGTGTGGTCATATTGAATGCGGTCTGAGAATATTGTTGTCTCTTATTGCAAGTACATGAGGCTAATATAGTAATATAATATATACGGTCTGTATTATATATAAATTTCAAACATATATACTTTAAATCATCCCTCACCCAACCATCCCTTATTTTAAGTACGACGATTACAATATTATGTATTAATATATAAATATAATATATAGTACCTACATACGCACGGTAGCGGGTAACATAATCTCTTATATTGGGAATAATAATAATAATATGACGATGATGGGAATAATTATATAATACATACACACTATATAAAACATATAATACGCACAAAGAATAAAATCCTAACCTAACTTAACCGTTTTCGACACGCGGATTATATTGTGGTAAATGCAGCAGCACGCATATTCGTATATACTTTCTATAATAATAATAATAATATATTTACGCAGAGAGTTCATGAAAATTTCACAGAATCCGGTCAAAGTGTCGCATCCCTCCTATATAATATTATAATATATCGACAGCGCATTATTCTCGCGAACTCGATAAATGGCGTTAACTGTTATATATATATATATATATATATATATATATTGTATTATATACAGTGGTGACTGGTGTGTGTGTATTGTATATATTATATTATATACACTATACACACACACCGCGGAAAACAATAACGTCGAGATTCGAAATGAAATATATAGTCGGGGGTCGGGGGTTGAATAATGGGGCATTTTTGATCGCCCCGAGGGTGGAAGACAAAAAAAAAAAAATCAACGAAGAAAAAAAGTCACTATTATATTATTATTTCCAAACAGGGGATCGGGCACACGACGACGACGACGACGACGACGACCGCGATGACGACGGCGACGGGTATTATAATGTGCGTTCGACTTTGATGCACGGTGTGTACATATAGAAAAGAGAAATCACGATCGTCCTCTCGCTCTCTCGTAATGATAATAATAATAATAATAATAATAATAATAATAATAATAATAATAAT
>JAIUCT010000014.1:422387-439342 GCA_021307375.1 Tetraneura akinire | reverse complement strand
AATAATAATAATAATAATATTTCGCTTTTGTGTCTGCGACAAATTCGACGATAAATTACGCGACCGTTTTACCATTTTTATTATCATTTGTTATTTTCGGCATCGCGTCCGCGAACAAATGTTTTTGCGGCCGTAGCGGCCTATTGATTTTTAAACGAGTCGTCGGATTTCTCTCCCTACAAAACGTATATACGCGTATCATTATGCACATTATTATATTATGTTTATAATGTATATACCACGTGATTATAATATATATAATATAATATAATGACCGCAGCCGTTTTATTACGAATATTATTATATTGGGTATAATATTAATTATTCGCCCGATTCCCGAATAATATAATAAAACAACAGATTTTAATAGTATACAAAAAGGATGTAGCGAGTAAATTATTATAACTATTACGCGAGAAACACGAGGATACGAGGAATGAAATTAATAAAACACGTCCACTTTATTGTAACACTGTTATACATTGTCATGTAAATTATAATATTATAATAACATTTCTGACCGTTTTGTCCCGTTTAATCGATTTTTAAACTTTAATCGTGAATATTATTATATATATACAGAGTGTTCAAAAAATATATAGTATGGTTAAGTTTTAATTTTATGGTCTGAATTAATATTATGCACTGCACGATTCAAAATCAATTATATCATACAAAATACTTGTACTCTGCGAAATGGACCGGAACGCGTTATTATACTATAGTATATATATATATATAATGTAGAATGTTAATTTATAAAGTTCCTATACGCGTTAAAGAAATATAGCTATACTCGTTTCACTATACATACGAGTATATATATACAGATTTGTTTTTCCAAAAGTGGTTTTTAATCAAAAATGGTCCATTCTGATTTCAAGAGAAATCTATTTTAGAGAATTCAAAATTAAATTTTTTTATTGGAAAGGAAAAATGTTCCGTTTTAATATTAGTATTTTTAACATTAGGTATATTATATTATATTAAACATCAAATATAAAACATCAATTATTATACGAGTACTGGAGTACTTAAACCTTTGATTTTAAATCAACAATTTAGTTTTTATTATTCGTAGATTTTTATAATATTTTTAGATATCATTAATTAATATTTAATTATATACATAAAATGTATTTTATAGACATAAACATAATATAATATAATATAGAGACGAATATATTAATAAATCTAATTTTATATATTTTGAAGAATATAATGAAAACATACCAATCATAATTTGATTAAAAATTTGTTTACAGAATATTTGCATAACGTGCACTTAAAAAATTAATTAATAAATGCGGTAGAAAGTTATTTTTTCTTAATATTACTGATAGTATATTATGCTCAAGGCGGACAAAATATATTATACGTATCGATAACCTTAATTTCGTTTATGCATTTAATAAAAAAATAGGTTATGTAAAATATAGTACTGTAGAATTAGATTAAGTTATATATATTTTACAGAATATATTATAATATAATATAGAATGTATATTATATATAGATTGGGATAACGATAATAATCATTACATTTTTATTAATTTTTTTGAACTGTTTTTGAATTATATTCCATCTTCGTGTTTCGAGTTTTCTACCTTAAATAAACATATTTTATGTAACATACTTATACGATTTGCTTCGTGAATTTTTTATGACGAATTACATATTACCATCGTAGCCTGTATTTCCGTGACCTCGAGGACATATAGCGGCTTTCCGCAAACAAACTTGGACAACGTAAACAGTCGTGTTAAGCATTAATAATTGATGTCAAGTGAATTCCAAATGAACGGTGACTACATATCATGTTTTCGAAAAACAGATGTTTTTTTTCTTCTTTTAACAATTTTTAAAATTCTTATTAAATATTATAATATATTATATGCGAAGTTTTTGTAATATATATATTTTTTATTTTTTGCCCCCGGGACGTATTTTATACACAATATAATATATGAATAAACAGTTTGTGCATTCCCTCGATACAACACATTGCGCTTTATAATAGGTATATTATTGTATAATATGTACCTAAAATATATAATATTGTGATTTATTAGAAAGAAGATTTTGCAGTGCATTGCAACACATATTACAATAATAATAAAAATAATAATATATGAACCCGCACACGAAGAAAATTATAATAAACGACAATATTATATTTTAGTGAATATAATATTATTATTCCTTGTATACAATAACAAACAATGTTTACCTTTTTACCATACGCGTCCCTCCGTGTTTATATTTGTTATTGTCACTCGACTTGTGTACCGAACTATCGAACATTTGGTTATAACCATAATAATAATTTTGTGTGTTTGTGTTATTAGCGGATTATATTATACACGCGTGACTGTAATAATACGGCGAAAGAACATATATAATACATAATATTATAATGCGTTTCTTCAAAAAATGAACTCTCCAAGAGTATTATTATATTGTGATCCTGTAGACTGTGGAGAGATAACGAGACAAATCGTGATAAATTATGTTTTCATTGTGACCACACGTAAAATGTACAGTTAATAATATATTATATACAATATATATACGTTTTATTATTTATAAAACTATTTATTCGCGCGTAATGGTCGACGGTCAACAAAATAATATCTTTAGCCTTTATACAATATACCTGTATTTATTATGTTATGAATTCTGTGGGAACAATGTTGTACCATTGAAATCGGATGATATACCTACATGAATGTATGACGAGGAAAAAAATAATAGAATTATTGCAAAATAAAAAAAAATGATAATATATTATAATACTATAATGTTCTTGTGTCGTCTGTTAACCGACAATAAGTTAAAATATTGACTTTTACTTATTGCAAAATCAAAAAACGAATGAATAATATGAATAATATATTATTGCCTGTACACCTAAATCCATTTTATATAAAATAAAAAATTATAAATGAGATTTTGTAAAACTTTTATAAAATTACTATTTTTACGCGAACCTATATATTAAATGGTTTATAATTTTAGATGGTCGTATGACCATCTTACTTCTTACAAGTCACAACTCCGTAAAATACACAGCCATAAATTAGATAATAAATCATATCAAGATGTGAAGTTGTTCTGCTACAGCTGCTAAAGTAATCACTTTAGTAATCATTTTATGTCTTCACTACGTCCCGAGGATATCCGACAATTGTAAAATGATTTAATATAACTATTTTTACGTGATTATTTTTTTATAAGTTCTATACATCACATATATAAAAAAAAACTGTGATTTGCAAAAAAAAAAAATTAATTTTAATAATAGATACATATTACAACGAATACCTATGTTTTTTTTTTAAATTGCTATTTTACAAAATTATTGTGAATAAAATAGGTATATAAAAAAATTAAATTAATATTTGATTACCTATAAGCTATAACGTTTACAAAAAAAAACAGCTATTATAAGTTATAGGTTCACCGGTTAGGAATCATGAACAAAATTTCCAAAGACGAATTTTTTGCTTTCTCTTCATGGATGCATATTATTGGTATAGTAAGTATACCTAAATTGATGTTCAATTTTATCAGTCCGTGAACTGAAAACTAAATAATTATTATAATAATATATGCATGCCAATAACATTTATAAATAATTAATTAGATAAAAAGAAATTCGGACATTTTACATTATGAACAATATAATATAATATAATAACTATGTGACATATTAAACGGTAATAATAAAAAATTGGATCTTGAAATTAAAAAATATATATTAAATTTATTATATATTTTCATATTTGTTATTTTTATAAAAAAAAAATAATGTTAATAATACATATGAAAAATCAGTATTTAAGTATAAAATCCGATCGATTAAATATTACAAAAAAGACCAATACAGCGAGTAAATAAAATGGTTCGTGAACAATTCGCAGTTGGTTAGGTTTGGTCGTTCGCCATAGTTCAAAAATAAAAAAATAAATGTTTGATTTTTTTTTTGTCTCTATTTTTCTAAATAAATGCGTATATACAACGCCCGGTTTGGTATAAAATAAAATTAACCACATCCGTCCAAACACGTATGTAATAGAAACTAGTCGGGAAATTTAATATGGAATTTTAATGGGCTGTCGTCAGTCGGGCCAAAAGAGAATCGAATAGACACAGATGTTCGGTCCACGTCGTTTAAAAAAAGACAGATCGCATAAATCGTACACAGTTTTACAAGTCGATACCTCTATCGCATATAAAACGAGTATATAATAATATACACAGGAGACATAATATTTTATTTACACCGCGAATGGGTGGACAGAGATTTTTATTTTAATTTTCGGCTTTTTTAGTGACTGCAATAATTTAGCCCACACAACTTTGTATAAATCTACTATACGAGCAATGATGTCTTTTGCGTCCATTATTACCATTTTTTCATAATAATTTTAACTGTTTTTGAACGTAGAAACTTGAAAACATTTTAGGGAGTTCATATAGGTATTATACTCGTATAATAAATACGTGATAAAATTTTGGAACGATATCGTTAATTTTTTTACAAAATATTTAGAACTTTGAATATTTACTAAAATTTTCGTTTTTATCTATATAATTTAAATAAATAAAAACCCAAATCCGTATTTGCTTAAAATAAAAGTAAAATTTTTGTGGATTTGGGTTTTTATTTATTTAAATATATTATCCACAAGTCAATACTTAAACTATAAATATCTATATAATATTTGATAAAATTGTCAATTTTGGGTTTAAAGGTTGAATAATATTTTACTGAAGTATACTCACATATAAGATATAACATATAACATAAAACCAAAATATTAGAGAAATCACAAATCACAAATCAAAATTTTTTTTATAGCTGTTTAAAGTTGAAACTTTAGTAAAATCGATATTTAATGTATTTATTGTTATATATCATTCTTATTTTATTTCAATATTTTAAAATAATGTTAAATAAAATCGAAAAAAAATTTGAAAATTTGATTGAATTTCAAATACATATTGTATTTTACTCAGTTTAAAATAATTGTGAATATTACATTTACGATTTTGTTTGTTTGTTTGTTTTTTTTTTTTTTTTTTTGTGCAGGTGTTTAAAGGATAAAAAGTAAATCTGATACTGCTGTGGAAGGGATACGGGTGTAAAGAGGATAGTGTTGAATTTTGATTAAAATTTGAATGCAACAGTTCTGAGCGAATTACTGTCAGATTTGAGTATTTAGGTGACCCATTTAGGGGTTTTATGGGCATTTATATCAAACGTAGAGAGTGTATGAATGTAAAAATTTCAATCAATATTATCTGATGAACTTCGCTCAAAATTGTATTTCCAATTGTAATGTGATTTATTTTTGTAGCATTTAAATTTTAATGATAATTTTAGTGATAACACTTATTTTCTTTAGACCTATATATACCTATATACATTTCACAGAAGTATCATCTCTTCTTTTTTTATATTGATGTAAAAATATTTTATTGACAAATTATTATAATCTTGAGAAAAATGTATTTTTTTCACACTAATGATTTTTATTTTCAAGAATAACCGTCAATAATTTAAAACTGATACGTACATAATACGAATAAACATTAATTATATGTACCAATATTTAATATTATGTTTTCGATTATTTATTGGTGAATACATATATATAATTGAAAAAAATCCTGGATATTAGTGACGTCATGATTTTTTAAACAACATTCTTTATGTATTGCAAATCTCATGATTCGGAGTATCAATATTATATAGTAAAGTGAACATGGCCATCTGATAATTACAAAAACTGGTTTATAAGAACGTTTTTTGAATTAGAAATATCGTTTATACTCAACTTATATGTAATGTTGTATATATAAGATTTAGCAAAAATTTAAATCACAGTTTAAAGGTCCTACATAAAAAAAAAAAAAAAAAAAAATTAGTTATTATTTTTTTATATAATAACACATTAAACGAATTATTATTTTATAAACGTGTAAAAAATAATAAATCAAAAATGTCATTGAAGTAAAAACGAAATTATAGTAATAAACTTTATATAAGACGTACCCATTAAAAATTAATTTATGATTTTTAGTAAAAAATTTTTTTTATTATGGTTTTTATTTTATTTCTTATATTATATATAATTTACAGATGCATAAGAAATTTGTACTTGTATCTATAATTTAAAAAATAGTACTATTCATATACGTATACGATCCTGTAAAGTATGATCTTTATATACGTTTATTTAAATGCTATTTATTATCTTAAGAAATTGTTTTTGTTGTAAAAATATTTAAAGTTGATTAATTGTTATTAATTTATTATATATTATTACACATATGAGTATAATATAAAATATAATGTATATTCATATAATATACACATATACAGGGTGTTTCTGAAATGATTAAGGAGACTAATATAGGCGTATTCGGTATGTTAATCTAAATGACTTTTTGTCATGAATGATCTTTTTTTTACTTTTTTTTATTAATTATCTTTTTTTTTTTTTTTTTTATACCTATATAAATTGACTGCAAAAATCAGAAAATAATTATAAATGTATAAGTAATAGGTCGAAAGTTATTGACAGGAATTAATTCGGTACGAGATACCCGGTATATGTATATAGATTATAGATATAATATAAATGAAAAATTTTCCCCAAATTAAAAGTAATTTGTATAAACTTTATATTATCGTATTGCTAATACTGCTCATTATCGTTGCTTATATACAGTAATATAAATTCACTTATAAATTAATTATTAAAATTTTAAAACATAAGTTTAAAATTTATTATTATATATAATTTTAAGAATGAAATTAGTGATGTTCCGAATTCGCTTCTATACAAAACCGTAAATGTTTGTAAATAGTGTAGAATTTCATATCAAAAATATTTGACATACGTTTTGTAGTAAAATATAATACGTGTATATATCTCGACACGAATAAAATCATAAAATAATAATATAATAAACAAATCGCAGCAATAATATCATCAGTCACGTATATAAGTATATCGTATTTATGCGTATATACTTAACGTCACTTAACAATCCCGTTAAGGGATGATGATGTGAAAGTGTTTACGCGGGGCGCACGTGCTCCCGCTGTGACCCAAAATAAACCATTTGAAGTTTATTGTTTGTTTGTTTTATTTTTATTTTATTATTATTTTATTTTTTATGTGTGTGTATCTCACTGGGCGCCCGTTTTTGTTTACTACACGAAATATTGGTCATCGAATCGGAAATAATAATATTATAATATGGTTTTATTTTTTTTTATGTGTTTTTTCACACTAAACGTTCTCGGCCGTCGTCGTGTAAAGTGACTCTGAATGTAAAACACTTTTCAATGGGAAAATAAAAAAAAAAGAACAAAACGAATGATGAAGTGAAAAAACAACAATGGCGATTTGTTCGTGTCCGGTACACCGTAAAAAAACCTATTGTTATTAAGCCAAAATATTTACAAACTTTTCCGTCTAATTGAATGCCGGTGAATTATTTTTTACAGTACGTGTCGTTGACGGTTTCGTCTAGGGAGCCAAAAAACGATTTCCGTATATTATAAATTATAATAATATAAGTGCAATATAAATATAATATAGTCAATTTAATTAGAAGCAGGGCATACCTACCGCGTAATATATTTCATTCGATTATTTCGAACAATGAAACATTATAAGAATATAATCGAACTCATTTTGTTTTGTTTTTACCTCTTCATCTAAAATATCCTGATCAAATTTATTAGTTCTGCTCATTCATTATTTCATACTGGAATATTAAATTGAAAAATTTGCCGTTATACAATCCTCGAGGGACATAAAAAAATTATATTATATTATATTATTATATTTTCCGTTGCGTTACCTCTATTAAAACGGTTTCTACCTATATATATATATTCACTATTTCAGGTAGTTGCCTTATTCAATATAGAAGAATTATATTACAATTTTTTAATTAAACATGTAATTATTTGTTTTGAGTTTATTTTGTCCGATATTCAACGGACGAGGTTTTATAATTTATTAATTTATATTCATTATTTGTTCGTTATATTGTGATTGCAAGATTTTTTATTTTTAATATAGGTATAAATATGCCATATTATATGTAACACGCCTTAAAAAACTATTTTATACTGCCTTCTTTTCGCGATTAGTCGTGATTATATTTTATCATCAGTTATCAACACGGTATAGGTTCTGTATGACAAAAATTGGATTCAATTATCTTGATAATCATTTCAATTGATTAATTTATTTAAATTTCTAAGTTTCTAAAAGAATTAAAAATTTGTTATTAAATTTGTTTAATCATGTTACATATTAATATATTATGTACTATTTATAGGACTTTATAATTCATAATTTATTTTATTATCAATTATCATTAATCTGGTTAATCATTTAACTAACAAAATAGTGTAGAATTATTTAAAAAATACAATTTTTAACCATATTTTAGATTTTGAGCGAAAGGATGATTCGGTATAGAATGTATTGGTTTAACTTTTACATTAATGGTGTGTAGTCTTTTTTTTTTTGAGATATGGCATATGGGGTATGTAAATATTTTTACTACCAGAAATAATGATCCGATTATACCACAAATGCATATGATTCTGGTATAGAGAAAATATTATCTTTATATATTTAAATTTAGATCTCTTTTCGAATTTTTCAGAATTGAGTTTATTTCGTAAAAATGATCTAATATGTATTTATCACGATAAATTTTTGAGTAGCGACCCACAGTTTGGGAACCTCTGCATTATAATATACCGTATGTGATAATGTTTATTATTAATTATAATTTGAAAATAAAACATTTTTAAGCTATGATTGAATATAGATTTTGCCGTAAAAATAAACAGAAACAATACGTGTGTTTATTACATTTGATAGGTACATAAATATTTTATTGTATAAACATATTAAACGGTTAAACTGTATAAACGCGCAGCGGGAAACGACGAAATAATATAATAACGTATTCGTATATTATAATATTATTATTGTATTTTAACGTTATTATGCGAGCGGAACAATAATGGGCACTGGAAATAAAAATAATATTATATTATCACATATTAGAAAAATAAAATAACGACGGCGAAGATCGAAATGTATCGGGGGATATATTATATAATATACGAAAATAAACGGGATCCCCCTGGACCTAGTTCAACAGAATCCCGCTGATCCGATTGATTAATTTCATCCCTTATTTTCGTTGTCGTCCCCTTCCGGACACTGTTTTATATAATATACACGCGTGCTGCGGCTAACCGGATTACCCTCAATCACGACGACTGGGATTTGTATAACAATATTAGAGTATCATTTTTCTCAATTAAACCGTACACAACACTCTAAAAACTCGACGGCACCGCGCGCGTCATCTCTCACAACACGCGGCGGGCGGTCTCTCGCACTCTTATATTATTATACCGTGGTCCGCGCGCGGTAAACGATCTCCATGATTAAAAGCTCGCACAGTGAACATTCATTTATACATAGATGTAGTGTATATACCGCTATACATATCCTGTACGTACTTATATATATATATTATGATGCGCGTTTGTATACCCCGGTATACACCGGGGGCGGTAACACGGATGTGTGGTGCGTCTGCACGTTGCGACAATATTTATGTGCACCGCGCGTATATATTATGAATCCTTGGCGGGGAACCGTACTGTTTACCCATTACCGTGGTATACTGGTATATATATTATATTATATATAAATTCGTGATATCTAACCTCCCCGCGTGGAGAATATTGTATAGGCGCGACGAGGAAAACTGAAAAGTCGAAACGCGTCTTATTTCCAACTGCAACGCATTGTACAATAGATATACCACGGTATATATAAGCATATTATAATATAATACCCCAAGACTATTTTACCCACGCGACAATTTGTCTCCAGCTAGTCTCGCATAATAATTTTAAGACTATATATGCAAATAATCTTATATATTTAGCGATTCATTTATACCACGAGGATTATAATGTAATATAATATATTAAGATATAATGTACAGAGTGTTTATTATGTAAAACGAATATTTGTTATTAACAATTTTTATATTTGCGTATTATAAATTTCGGAATTTCTCGTTTATCATTCATATAGTATAGTCATAGTGAGCAGTCATAAATATATATTTTATAATAAACACGCGATATCACCCCATCTTATACTTTCTGACTTCTTGTACATACGTCCGCACGTTATTACGGCCTGTATAGTTGTAGTTGTCGAATTGAATATCGATGAAAATGATTTGAAATTCAGATTATCGTCGATCGTCGCTATAAAGTCCCGGAGATCATCGACGTCGTATAAATAATATGTGTTGCACGCAGCGGCGTGGTTATCCAATAATATATACGAGTAATATTATATTATATCATTGGGGTGAACGAATATCATCCCCTGTATATATAGTCCGATCCGAATTAATAATCAATTATTTAATAATATTTATTGTGATGCTGCAATATATAGCGAGTAGGATATATTTATGTTTTATACTGAAAAGGAAGATGATATTTTGATATTGGTTAATGGTTATATATTATATACGCGATGAACAAAATAGAAAACGCTATATTAAATGTAGGACACGATAGAAAACCTACGAAATTCAATACTTACATTTTATATATATTATATAATATATCAAACGGGTTACAATCAATTTTTAAGGGAATTTGATGAATTTCAAATGCATGTTCAAATAGTATACTCACTAATTATAGATAATAGACTTCATAATATATTATATTGTATATAACATAAACATGTAGAAACGAATGTATTGACTAATATCTAATACGCTGCTCTTATCATAAGAAACACAAACGACAAATGATAATTTTTTTTAAGCGACTAATAAAAAAATGTAAAACTTATTTAAGTTAGGTACAGACGGTACAGTAAATTTACAATGATACGTATCAACAAATAAATAACACAACGAATACGTATTTTAGCGATAAACTGTGCCTATATATAATTTATACATATTATTATTTTAAACAAAAATTAAAAAAACCTGGTTATAACAATTTAAATATACGATTTTAATAATGGGCGTTAAAAATATGTAAATAAGCGAACTAAGTATATGAAATAATGTACAGAGTCACAACGAACGTATAAAAATACAATGTTATTCTTATAAACTGCAGACTCAAATATTATTTACAGGTCGATTTAAATTAATAGTAACTGGTTTAAAAATTTGAATTTTTAGTTTTAAAAAAGAGCTGATACTCCTGCCGCACAGGATACAGGTGTGCGAACCATAGCGTTTAATTTTATTTATAATTTGAATGCAATGATAAACCATTGCATTCGAAAAAACGATTCTGAGCGAAGTTCAGTCAGATTATAATTTTCGTTTGAACTAAAAATATCAACTTAAAACAGCTATAAAAAAAATTTAGATTAGGGATTTTTCTAATATTTTAGTATGATGTTAATTAATATGTAAGTATACTTCAATAAAATTTTCAGACCTTAATACCAAAAATTGACAATTTTATCAAACATTATATACGTAAAAACGAGAATTTTACGAAATATTCAATGTTCAATATTTTGTAGAAAAATTTAAAAAACGGTTCCAAAATTTTACCACATATATATATTAGCTATGTGAACCTTCAAAAAAAATTTCAGGTCTCTATCTAAAAAATTGCCTGAGTTATCGTGAAATGTAGAAATTTAATTCGTCAAAATTTCATTTTTCGTGAAAAATGCCGTTTTTTCGTCATTTTTTTCGAAGTTTTTTCTACCGCTTATAGTAAATTTTGAGAAATTCGAAAAATGACCTAAATAAAGTACCATCTACATCCACTTTTACATCTGAAACTCGCTATTCGTGAAAATCGAAGCGTTATTTCGGGTAGTAAAAGTGTTTTTAGAATATTTATTTATATATATGGATTCTAAGATTTTCGTTTTCCTAAAAATATCAACTTAAAACGGCTATAAAAAAAAATTGTGACAATGGATTTTTCTAATATTTTAGTATGATGTTAAGTAATATGTAAGTATACTTGAGTAAAATTTTCAGACCAAAATACCCAAAATTGACAATTTTATCAAACATTATATACGTAAAAACGTGAATTTTACGAAATATTCAAAGTCCTATATTTTGTAGAAAAATTAACATAACGGTTCCAAAATTTTACCACATATGTATAATAGCTATGTGAACACCCAAAAAAAATTTCAGGTCTCTATCTTAAAAATTGCCTGAGTTATCGTGAAATATAGAAATTGAATTCGTCGAAATTTCATTTTTCGTGAAAAATGCCGCTTTTTCGTCATTTTTTCGAAGTTTTTTCTACCGCTTAGGGTCAATTTTGAGAAATTCAAAAAATGACCTAAATAAAGTACCAACTAGATCCACTTTGCTACCGGAAACATACCCTATTCGTGATAATCGGAGCATTATTTCGGGTAGTAAAAATGTCTTCAGAATAAAAAAAAAAAAAAAAAAAAAAACAAAAAAAAATCACACATCATTGTAAAACCAATACATTCTTCGCTTCGCTCAGAATCTAATATGTAGTTACCAAAATTGCATAATTTTTACGCGGTTTTAGATAGTAAATATTATTTATATTATATTTAACAACTTAAAATAAAAATAATTTTTTATACCTTTAAAACCATTGGAAAAAATGAATTTATAACTTTACTTGTAATATGTATATAATATGTAATATAATTGCCTTTTTTCTACATCTTATATCAAGTACATATTTAAATTACTTACATATATTACATATGTTACATATATACAAAAAATGTAAATGACGTATAAATTGTGCTCACTGCTGCAGATAATATAATAATACAGTAAATATTATTATACGTATATATCTGTGGTTGTGCTTATATATATAATGAACTATAATTATTTACACATACCTCAACATAACCTAACCTAACACTTAAATTATATTTAGTTTATAATTATTTTATTTTTCTGACGACATTTTAGGTACTTATATAAATATTATATTCGTATCGAACATATCCATGTATATTATTATTATAAAGTATATAATAGCTGTTATATTATAATGTACAATAACACACGTGCAAAACGTATATTATATTTTATATTTTTATCTTTATGAAAATAACAAACCCGCGATTATTTATATTATTATATTGGTAGATAGGTATTATACCCATCATAAATAATATTATGTTCAAGTATATAATATAATATATATTATATATGGTATTTGATTGTTTGCAACATATAGTTCACCAAACATAAACTAAAAATGATTGCTTTTTTTACGGATTTCGAAATCAATATACTAAACGCAGGAACAATTATTATTATTATTGAAACGGACAATCGTGAACAAATTATATTCAGACGCACCCGACAAACCCTGCGCGGCGATGGACACAACACAAACAATATAACGCGTTATATGCGTGCGAACCGACCGCCCTTATAAAAGTAATAAACAATAAATTATATATACCTTGCTCTTATATCATTGTTGAACTGATCCTTTAAAATTCTCGAGGAAAAAAACGTTAAGTTGCAAAATAAATCCTTTATACATATACAAATCGAATAATGTATTTTTCAATCTTTGTACTTCGTCTAAATATATAATATGTATTATTATATATAATAGATATCAATATTGCCTTTTATATTAAAACAGTGGTTCTTAAACCACATGATTAAATTGATCCATCGAAATTTCAAATTAGTTATAAAAATAAAAACTGTTTTTTTGGAAGATTTCATTATATAATATTTATATGTACTTATTTTAAAGCTTGTCTATTTCTATAATACGAAGAATTATATTTTAAATTATTTTGTTTAAAACTATAAACTATATAAATGGTTATGTAAGTATTTTTTAATATATTATATTTATATAGCAATAATAACATTTGATTTTATACCTATGTTATAAAAAACGTTAAGAAACACTGTATTAAATGATAAAAATTATAATATTATCTAATAATTTACGAAT
This sequence comes from Tetraneura akinire, assembly GCA_021307375.1. Classification (NCBI taxonomy): domain Eukaryota; kingdom Metazoa; phylum Arthropoda; class Insecta; order Hemiptera; family Aphididae; genus Tetraneura; species Tetraneura akinire. The sequence goes on along the minus strand of JAIUCT010000014.1, from coordinate 425,274 downwards.
ATTTTTTTATTGTCGTAAAATAAAATTAATGTTCATTAATTTATATTAATGGGTATATAATATAGTTATACATAGTTATACATATTAATATATTATATAATATATACTTATTTAATAATATGAGGATCTCCAGGAAAATACAGTAGCTCAGTACAGATTGCAAAAAATAAGATAATAATATTATAATATCATTATAATAAATTATTTATATTTCAACTATTTTTTAAATAATTATTTAATAAAAGATTATACAAAATGAAAAAAAGAACATAAAATATATAAAACTAGTTAATAAAATAAAATGTAGGTTAGTGTAAGTTCGTAGTAAATAATTTGTTGTATTTTACGATTACTTGCTTACGAAAATTTTTTATAAATAAGAATTATATATTTGAAATTTACGAGTTTATTTTTAAGGTATAAAGTGCGTATGTCTGCGTCTTACTTATATATTATATGGAGTTATTTCATTGAAAAATAAATCATTGACGTTTAAACATTTCTATATTCATATACAATCATACATACCAAATCGTTTGCATTTGATATTTTTTTAAATAAATTGACTTTCATTAGATACCTACAAATAACACTGCAAAATATATAATATAATCTCTTTTAAATTGCTTGAGATAATAACTTTTGAAATTTTATATATGTACCTAATCAGGTTTTACTGTCGTCCTACATGCGCCTAATTGTAACTATGAATATAATTTCACTTTTTCTTCTCGATAACATCTAACCATATAATACGAGTATAATAGAAATATAGTTTATAATATGGATATTAATTATAAATGATGAAAGGTTAATATTATTTGTACAAATTATATAAAAATGTATGTAAAAAAATTAAAAATTTTTACAAATTTTACAAAAACAGACGTACGAATTTATATATATATATACATATACGATATACCTATAGTTATAGTATAGTAACTATACATAATATTAATATAACACAAGTACAGGTAAATTTAAAAAAAATATTAAGTATTCATAATAAAATTACAAGAAGTACCTAAATATAATTATGTTTATCTAATAATTATAATTTACAATATGCTCAATAATATATATTTATAATCATAAATATTATGTAATAATAAATAGTGAAACATACGCAAATAATAATATAAAAATATAAAATATTATGTAAAATCTAAGAAATATATTATAAAAAATCTAATATTTTTTTTGTATAATATATTATATAATTTATTGAAAATGAAATACCCATCTATATTTTTGGCAAAATAATAATATATTTAGTATAATATTTAAAGCACTGGAAATTTCCATTTGGTTATAATTTTTTGGTACACTTGCAGGGTCGACCTAGTAGTATCCTAATGTAGGCCCAGGTAAGAATATCGTAATCATACGCGAAATATATTATTTAAATGTAAAATGAACATATAATTTAGACGATATACAAATATCTATAAATGCGTAGATATTTGGTATTTGTGTAAAATATTTAATAACATTGATTTTTTATTGTTTTAAGTTTGTTAGTTTTTAGATTATATAGATTTTAACGTTTTATATTTTCATATATACCAGTTTATCTCGCACTATGTATATTTTAAAATTAATATTTTAACGTGAAATTATATTCATTTCAACGGCATAACGGATAATAATATACAACTGATAATAATATTAAATAGTCTTTAAAATAAGGTGATTGCAATAATATAATTATAATATGAGAAAAATCACTTCAACAGCTACTACTTTATTACACGCACGCCATACCTAAACACTGTTATTTGTCTCGAATACAGCCGGTCTGCAGACTGTGGTTGTTACGTCGTGTTATACATATTTTATTCGGTTCTGTTAAATAAATCATCGGCGAACGACAGTTATACCTCTACCTGTATAATATAATATATGCCATTCATATATTATATAACTAATAACCTTAACCATATTTACCAGAACGGATAAGTAGGTATATATATAATAATATCTTCAAAAATAGTTCGAACCATTAAATCACAATCCTCGAGGCATATTATTTATTTATAAAATGTTATGCTTGATGTGTAATAGCGAGAAAAATAAAAGACATCCAACCTTATTACTTTAGATTTTATATAGAATATTATATTTTATACTATTATGTATACATATACGTATAGTCCGAATACAAAAAATATTATATATATAATATTTGTCATGCTTTATTAATTTTTAATAAATAATAATTTATTATTATCCTTATACAAATTTTTGAAGAAATCAGAATAAAATATAATCTATACTTTTATCCATATATATAATATAATATACTTACACTCGTAAAAAATATATTTTTTTCTTATCAAAATTATTTAAACACTGCGATTTTTAATTCGAATTAAAAAAGTTAACAAAATGTTTCCCAAGGTCGTTTCAAATAAACGATGTATTCATATATAAATATAGTATTTTACAATCTATAATATTATTACATTATTACATATTATAATAAAATAATACCCGCGTGATAATAATAAATATTAGTTAATTAGATCTTCTATAATGTGCTTTAAAATTAGATTTCAACCAGTTTTAAATATAATTTTTTTTTTTAATATACCTGTAGACGTTTTTTACCGTTTCGTATGTTTCGATTATCACGTCCGTGCGATCGTGAGAAGCGGCTAAATCGAAACCCGAACAAATGAAAAAAACGTAGTGCGGTGTCATATTATTATATATTATATCTACTCATATATTATTATTATTATTATTATTATTATTATTATTATTATTATTATTATTATTATTATTATTATTATTATTATTATTATTATTATTATTATTATTATTATTATTATTATTATTATTATTATTATTATTATTATTATTATTATTATTATTATTATTA
>JAIUCT010000014.1:406309-421987 GCA_021307375.1 Tetraneura akinire | reverse complement strand
TATTATTATTATTATTATTATTATTATTATTATTATTATTATTATAATTATTATTATTCATAAGAACATGGATACAAAAATTAAAAATTAATATATTTATACGTCTAAAAGAGTTACATAATTATTGTACGTATTTCGATAAAGTTTAATATTATTATATTAATCTAGCGCACGAATTTAATAAGACACGTGTATATGTAGTAAATGTAATTTCACTAATTTGACTATATAATATTGTAAATTTGATCATTCCGAGAGATAACGTAATAATATATTATAAATTATTTGATACAATACCTCTTTGGTATAACATTGTTATATTATATTATATTGTATATCGCAGCCAAAATTTTGCCAGTTCGACAACGTTATAATATATAATAATAACAGTAATACCGAGAACAAGGTCGATATTATATAAATCATAATATATCTACTACGTATAAACACAACCTTATTATATAGTAATTGGTATATACTAGACTATATGACCATTAACTGATAAGTACCATAATACGTGTATATAATATTATAATAAATATAATACTATTTATGCAGTTATAACAATGAAAAAACAGGATATTCTTTATAGATGTTAATAACTATTGAACTATTAAATTATCAGATAATTAAAATCTATAATTTAATAGATAACTATCACAAATTTTTTTTTTTTATAAAATATGAAAATAAAAATAATATTAATTTAAATAGGTAGGTACTAAAAAAAAAATGTGATTTTTCTATATAATTTAAATAATTTGTAAAAATCAAATTTTAAATATATATATATGATATAGATCAAAATTCAAAAGCTATATTATATATTGTCGATGATAAACTTGGTGAGACACTCAATATATACCTATTGGCTATTATTTACTGGTATATATAGGTAATACGTTTTATTTTAAATTTGATTTTTAGTATTGAGATTATAGATAAAAAAAAAATAAATAAATAAATAATGCGTTTTTTATATTATAGCTATATATTGTTATTGTAATGATCTCAAATCGATTAAACTTGTTGGAATTAGAGGTCGTGTTATAACTAATAGTCGTACAAGGATATTAAAAATTATAATCCTATAAAATATACGAGTACACCATATAATATTACTATAGATGTTATATTAATTGCATCGAATACGTTTTCGGTTGTTTTCACGGTCGTTAAAAAATGATGTTTATACATAGACGATTTTAAATATTATACGTACATTTTGTCGTGATATTACAACCGTAATTAGCTGCTATAATACTATAATATGTTCAATAATAATATACGAATATTGAACGAAACATAACAAGAATAAATTTAATACGTTTTAATTTTTTTTTCAATATAATATTTCAGATTATTTTTAATTTAAATATAAAAATTAATTTTAAATCATATGTTTTTTTTTTATTGATTATTAGACTTTGATATTATATTATTATAAATTAGTAAATTGTTATGTACAGGTAAAATTTTTAATAACATACGAAAGTATTACTTAAAAAAATGATTTTAAATAATATCTTTTTATGAAAAAAATAATTTATAAAAAAATGTTATTTGGATAAAAAAAAAAAAGTATAGTTACTTTTATAACGTGTACATTTTTTTTGTCGTCTTAAGATTGACGTAATTTATATTTCGAGATAATTTAATCGAAAACATTGATGAAATATTGAAATTACACGTTTCGCAAGAAAACATCAATAAAATATAATGTGCGTCCTAAAAAGAATAAATATTGCGTTAAAACGTTAAAATTTTCCCCACGGAGTAATAATCTAAACTAATAGCGAAATATTCAAAAATATAAAAATGTAATGGCGTAATAATTTATTCACACAACTTACGAATACATTACGAAATGAATTTTGTATACCTACGTACTTTTATTATGATGATACGTTTCCTATTACATACAAATGATACAAAAATGTTATTTCGTTGGATTGTTAATTCGCAGCCACAGAGTATAAAAGATTAAAATTTATTTTAGCCCAATTATTATTTGAATAAACGTATGTACAAATCAAGACGAATCGCCAAAAGTGAATACACTTTAAAAACTCCAATATTCGAATGTAATAAAATTAATAATTTATAAGTCGATATTGATTTTATTATTATTATTATATTAATTATGAGTAAATTAAAATATTTTTTTATGTAAATTGGGCTACGTAAAACGTAATAAATATTAGACCATCGGCGTAACCAGTTAATGAAGATTTAAAATAAAAATATAAACGTAGTGTTCGATCGTGCGTATAAAAGTATAAAAATATTAATTTTAAAATCTCATATCGACATATACGTACCTAATGGTATATATGTTACAGGAAAAGTAGCTAATGGGGGCATTGTGCATTAGCTTGTACTATTAAACATTTATTAGCGTCTGATCTATTTAAAGAAATGGATTTTATTCAATTTTACTTGATTTTCTTCATCTTTCTTTTTCGATTTTTCTTTATCGTTTTCGCCGTTTGTTTCAATAATTTATGTGTCACCGAATATTTTCTCTAAGTCTTCTTCTGATTTTAACGTCGATATTACATTTATTGGAATCTGTGTAGATTTCAAACCAATTTTAGCAGGTGAACCAAACATAGCTTCGTACGGAGAACGTTTTATACCCTGATGTTGATGTAAACTTCGATTTTTCGCAAATTGAACAAACATTAAACCTTCGCTCAATTTTCTAGTGTGGTTATCGGCTAACCAAGTTCCAAGTATATTTTTAATATCCTGATTTTCCCTTTCTACTGATCCTTGACTCTGAGAGTGTCTAGGTTTACCATGTACAATCTTAAGTTCTTCCCACATACTACATAACTCAATTATAACTTTATTTGCGAATTCTCTGCCGTTATCACTTTGCAAAATTGATGGTGCTCCAAATGTTGTAAAAATATCGAGTAACGCGTAGGCTACTTCTTCAGCTCGTTTATCGGTTAATGGTTTTAGAATTACAAACTTTGTTAGATGGTCCTGATAAACCATAATGAACTTATAGTTACCATCACGTTGAGCTTGCATATCTATCAAATCAACCTGACAGCGTGAATTCATTTCAGATGAAAGTATAGGTTTAACAACTAAACATTTTTTTATTGTACTACCTACCTTTTTTTATTTTACTATCTTTTTTTTGACACTGTTGACATAAATTTAAAAAATTCATTACAGATTCCCTTGTTATATTTTTGAACTTTAAATTTAATTCGTATTCCATGCGGTTTCTACCTCCATGTCCTATAGATATATGTGTTTCGTAAAGAATTTGAAATAATTGTTCATTATAAACGTAATACATAATTGAATTACCTTCAAATACTGGAACTATTAATTTTTCGGTTTCTGATACAGTTATAATGTCATATTTTTTAATTAATTTGTGATCATTTAAAGTCTTTGGTGTAGTTTTCATTTTAATTTCTTTCACTTTTAAAATTAGTTCATCATATTTAATTTTACTTAAAAATACATTATTTGTATTTTTTTTTTAAAGCAAAGCATTAAATTGTTCATAAAATGTATTTTCCATTTTTATAAATTACACCTACACGTTATTATTCAAAAAATAACACTGCACACCCAATACAAAAACAACACAAATATTATTTATGTAATAGGTATATCGTAGTATAATATATATAGTACGGTCGTCACGCGCCTATCGGCAGTTTTTCGTAAATTCAGTGGTTCCACGTTTTACAGTATTGTAACCAGCCGACAGCAGCTGCTATGGGCGAGCATATATTTTCAACCCTGTTGGTCTTTCATAGCGGGGGTTATTGTAGGTCTTTCAACCCATTTTAGGGTATCATTTTCGTAATTTCATTGGCGTTGGCACATAGTATAGTTAGTATAATCGTAATACTAGTTCTGTCGTATATTATAATATGATAGCATGTAATTTTGTGGTACTGTAATCAACGTAAATGTCTTATCGTGGTGCAAGTTGTATATACTTATTTTCCGTGTTCGTATGGTTTTATGTAATAAGTGCGCGCTTTTAAAGTTTGAATCGAGGTTTGAATTGTGTTTAAATAGTTAAAAGTTACGTTTTTTATCGTTTAATATTTTTAACAATACATACTTTTAAAATGGCATTTAATCAAGATATACATTCTCAAACGAAGAAATTATTGTTTTTATTATAATTATTATTCATTATTCTGATTGAAAAAAAAAAATGATAATTGTAAGAAAAATAATAAAATTATTTGTATACATTACATACGTTGTTTAAAATTATTTTGGCCGGGAAAACATTCTGAGTAACCTTACTGAAAAACGACCGGTACGCGCGTGACGATCGCGGCCTACTATTCGTTGACCGTACTTTTTTTTTTATAATAATATTATTATTGTAGTATATCTTACGCGAATCACACTCTGTGACAAACTAAAAGCTAAATAGATGTAAAATATAATAAATTTACTGTGAAATCATTATCAGTATTTTATAATGTATAGGTATCTAATGTTTCATTTCTGTATCGGTAAATACCAAATGAACGACAAATAAGCAATATAGACAATTATCTCTGTGGGTAATTTTCATCCATTTATTATTTATCAATAGTTGACTATAAACATAGCACCGCTTACATTTGCAAACTTTAAATTATTAGCTAATGTATAAATAAAAGTAATCATTCGAGCATGACATTTAGAAAAAAGAATATTTCCTAATATTGACTACAAATTTATAATGTATACCTATACCTACATAAAATTTTATAATACATTCTATAAAATACACATTGCCCAAAAGCATAGTACACTTTGCCTGGAAATAGTCGGGCAATATTGTTGTTTTTAAATATATTTTTTACATTGCCCAAAATGTTCGGACATTGTGCACAATGCCCGAATTTCTCACTTTGCCCGTGACATACCTATATAGTAATAACCTTTGTCACGCGCGTTTCTTGAAAATCGACCATGGTATAATAAAATCTGTGAAAATTGGCCAAAGACTCGAAATCAACAAACGCTATCGTCGTCCATTGCGAATACGATTTATTTATATCTATAATTATTGTATTATTATTTTCAATGTAAATCGCAAATTAATATAATCATTATTTATACAAATGGGAAATCGCAATGCGTTTTATTCGTCGATTTTTTTCTCCTCGAAATTAATAAATGAATTATTTTTTCGCACGATAAGAATTATTATGTTATAAGCACGCGTACTTATCGCGCAATATAACGAAATATGTTATAACCCGAAGTGTACAATGGAATTATTGTCGTGTGTTTGGCTTTTCGTCGTCAAGGTTTTAACTTTTGTATTTTGTCGAGGAGAAACCTCAAATAGTCGGAAGCACGAAAAGGCAATAAAAATAATAAATACGAACCATACGTATATATTTATATATTATATGGGGCACAAACTCGAACGAAAGAACACGAAGTAAATCGTTCCGCGTATGTATTTAATATTATATACTTGGTTGGTGTAACGAAAAGACGGTGATATACGATTTTTTTTCAAAACAATTATATAACTACGATACGAATCGAATAATAATCGTTTTCTTATATATTATATTACCGCGGTAACGATATACGGTAATGTAAAAGGTTACAGGTGATAATAAGAAAAAAGCAAGGGAAGAATTAACAATGATAACGTAATATGTAATATAATAACGCGTTTGAATTTTATCATGAGACAACAATGAATTATAATTTATTTCGTAATATTATCAATACACATAATTTATTATACATATAGGTAATAAAAATACAGTTTATAGGTACTTATAATAATATCATTACGCAATTTATAATTTATAAAACCGTCGAAATGATATTTTTTTTTATCATCATTTGTACATGATACAGTTTGGATTACATTTTTTTGTTTTTCATTTATTATTTTAAGAAAATAAATCGATGATGGCGCACAAAGAACGCATAAATATAATATTAAGCGTTGGTCATCGAAACGACACGGAAATCGACTTTCCACACGACGAACGGTGTATAGTGTAATATATAATTTCTAATCCACATAATTAATATTTTTACTTCTTATCGTGCCTTGCACACGCGAAGCGGATCAAAATATTTTCGTCAAATTTTAACGCTAATAAAAAAAACATTAATAATAATAATAATAATAATAATAATAATATACGATTAATTTTTTTTTTTTTTTTTACAACATAATTATATAATATAACGTAAAATAATAATATATTTATACACATATATACACGCGCGTAAACATATTCAATAAGTAATAAATTAAAAATTTAGGTATATTATATATTATAATAATAATTACTTTTGTTGAATTGTATTATATTATTTTTTTACGAAATCATTTTAGAAAAATACTTTTGACGGCCATTTTTACAGCTGTATAGTCGTTTTATGATTAATATGTATAGAAAGCGCTGCCTATCGCCGCGTAATTACTGTGTTGATGATGGTACAACTGCAATTGCTGTTCTTGCAATTGCTGTTGCTGCTGCTGTTGTTGTTGATGGTACGGCTGTTGTTGCATTTCGTTTTTGTACTGCTGTTGGAGACTAGAAAACTGCAACCGCGGTGGGCTGGAAGTAGCACCAACGCCAACGCCGACGCCGCCGCCGAGCACGGTCGCCGGCGAGGGCGACGCTCATTCCAGTTTTTCCTGATACATTTTCGGGTCTTTTCCAGCTGTGTTCGTCCAACAAAATTTATTTTGATCTTTGTTGTTTAACTGCTGTTGCTGATGCTGTTGCTGTTGTTGTTGCTGCTGTTGTAATTGTTGTTGTACCGTAATGAACGGCGACGGTATGATGTGCGACGATGGTGGTGACAGAGGTACTACGGAACCCACGGAACTGACCACTGGACTCCATCGGACTAAGCCTGCTGGTCCGCCAGGAACCAATGACGGCTTGATGTCTACCATGTCGGTCATGCCGTGCAACGGTTGCACACCGAGATGTTGTTGTTGCTGTTGTTGTTGTTGTTGTTGCTGCTGCTGCTGCTGCTGCTGTTGTTGTTGTTGTTGTTGCTGCTGTTGTTGGTGCTGGTGGTGTGGCGATGAACCATCTGCCGCGCTTTGGCTATTCTCCGAGTCGGAACACGACTCGCTGCTGCCTTTCTTGCTGCCGCTATTGCCGTTGTGCGTCTTGACGTGCTTAGCCAGATGGTCGGACCTCATAAACCGCTTGTTGCACACGGGACACGCGAATCGCTTTTCGCCGGTATGGGTGCGTAAATGACGTTGAAGTTCGTCGGACCGCGTGAACCGTTTACCGCAGAACAGCCAATTGCACACAAATGGTCGCTCGCCCGTGTGCCAACGAAGATGTGCCTTCAAGTGTGAAGTCTTACCGTACACTTTACCGCAACCGGGTATGTGGCAACTGTGCACGTTCTTCTTGAGATGGCCACCAGCGGGGCCCAGTCTCTCGGCCTCTTGACAGTTAGGACAATCGCACGTGGCTCGACCGGTGTACCGACGCTGCGTGCGCGGTGACGGTGTTTGTGGCGGAGCCGCGCCATAAGCGGCGGACACTGCGGCCGCTGCAGCAGCCGCCGCGGCTGCTGCGGAACCTGGTGAAGTGGCCGCGGCTGCTGACGATGAAGACGAAGATGTGACAACGGCCGGGTGATGATGATGGCCGAGGCCGAACGATGATTGTGCACCGGGCAGTATGGATTTGTACGTGTCCTGCAAGAAGTGTTGGTTGGAGAACAAGTGGTGGGCCGCAGCGGCCGTGTTGGACGCGGCTAACGAATGGCTCAGCGACGAGTAGTCCGATTGCGCAGCGTAATTGGCCATTTGTGCATGCATGCCTGCGAGAAAATCAGAAAAACAAACAATATAATGTATTGTGTTTACGAAATTTTGAAATTAATTATTATACACAGATATTAAAAGTACACGCATACAATAGGACAATTTTAGAAATATTATAGAATTGCTCTAAATTATATATATTATAATCGTATGTATAGATACTAAAAATATATATTTTTTTTCGAAATTTTACGTAATCGTTTTAAAATATTAAAAACTACACCGCAACGAACGAACACATTATAATATTATGTATACAGATACCTATAATATCTATACGCAACGTGTTCCCCGAGTATCCGATATTACGATATTCTGTTTTTTGTACACAACGAAATTAAAATGATCGAAATATTAAAATTGTGGTTATGAAATGTGAAAGGAAATAATAATGTTTTTGAATCCGAAGCGTGAATACTTAATATACGTATTATACTAATTTAAAATTTAATATTCGACTACTGCGACAGTTATATTATAGTAACTAATAGTAGGTATATTATAATCACGTAATACGCGCGCTTATTATATAAACGTAATTTTTAATGTATAAACGCTATACTGAAGCAATCGACTAGAGTAATAAGCGTATTTTGGAAACGAGTATAAGTATAATACCTACTAATTATTATTTTTAAATATTTGCGTTATTTTCTTTTACCACTCATATTTACGTAAATATATAAATATTATTATTATTATTATTATTATTTTTATTATTATTATTATTATTATTATTATTATTATTATTATTATTATTATTATTATTATTATTTACTGACCATACGTTAAACGTTGTATATTAAATAAGCTAAATTATAATGTATAGCTATTATATTTTATTGATGATGTCTACGTCGTTGTTTTTCATTATTTTATAATATAAATATTTCATTCACGTTTAGAGCATAGCAATCAAATATTATAATAATATGCGCATATATTTACCTCCACTCATGTCCAACCATCCGCTCCCGTGCACGTCCCACCAGGCAGGATTCACGGACTCGGTCTTGATGGCGGGTGCGTGGTGTCCGGCAGTGCCCATCGAGTTGAACGGCCATTCGTATGGATGACGACCGTACAACGCGCTGTGGTTGTCCACTTTCCCCAGCAGTGGGCTCTGATGGTGATGGTGATGCGGATGATGGTGTCCGTTATTGTCGGTTAGCGCCTGATGACCGCCGCTGCCGAAATAGATGTTACCGTGATGCGGTGGTGGCGGTGGTGGATAACCACCAGTGCCGGGTGGTGGTGCCGGCGTTGACGGTGCGGACGACGTGGACGTGACCACAGGCCTCGGTGACTCGGCCGCGCTTGACGATGTCCGCTGTTGACACTGTTGTTGCTGTTGTTGTTGTTGCTGCTGCTGCTGTTGTTGCTGTTGTTGTTGTTGTTGTTGCAATGGCGAACCGGACATGTCGGCCGATTGCTGCTGTTGTGGGCTCTTCTTCCACGGATAAAATCCTTTGCCCACGGCGGCATCTGCCAGCGGTGGTGGCGACTTACTCTGTAACTTGTTGCACTGTGCCGCCAACATGGCAAGCGGAGTGTTTCTCAGGCCTGGATGTTCCTGAAATATTAAAGTAGAATAGACATTATTATACAGTATGAACAAATTATTGTGCTATTTCTTCAATTATAGACTTGAAGCTGTTGTCAATAATAAATGAATCGAATTTAGTATAAATATTTATTTGTTGTATTAAAAATATATATTATTATATTATGTAATATGCATGATGAATCTATTAAATAATAGATATTAAATACGTAAATGGTAAATATTAAGACAAATGCCTCTTGTATATTTTCTATCGCGCGCATAGGCGCAACTAGGGGGGCGCAAGAGGGTCTTTAGCACCCCTGAGTTAATATTTAGCACCCCTTGTTTTCTTTAGGTCTTATTATAATAATTACAGTAAAATACTGTCAATTTTAAGTTTTAAAGTTTTATTTAGAACTATTTTGTTCAAATGTCTTATAATATTGTAATCTATGAATATAATAAATTGATAATACTGCATGAAACTTAGAAAAAATATAAATTGTAAATGTCTACTTATTAGGATAATAAAATATGTTTAATTAGAATTGTAATAGTGATTCATAAAGACATAAATAATTGGGAAATAGCACTTGATGGTGTGGGGGCACGGTTTATTTTTTGTTAGGTACATAATTTTAGCACCCCCAATATTTAGGCTCTAGTTGCGCCTATGATCGCGCGGAAAGGTTTTGCCAAATACGTATTATAAACAGACGGCGAAGAAATCATATTATGTTTTGTAAAATTAAAATATTTAATTTCTATATTTTAAAAACTAAAAATAAACGATACCAAAACGATACCAAAACGACAACATTATTCAATTTTTTTAATTATATAAAATTAATCAATAAAAATGCGTATATATTATATATTATATTAATATATACTCATATATATTTATTAGAATTTACAATGCGTATACAATAGAAATATACTAGGTAAAATTTGTTGAAACTATAAGCGATTATTTTTATTATTCTCGCAATCGGTAAAACGTAGAATATTGAAAGTATAAACCACGGTTATCATCAACAAAATTATTATAATGTATTGCAGATAATAAACCACTTATATACACATTGGGCGTGTCATCGATTAAATAATTATATACATTATATTACACACATAATATACTCATTATAGCGATTTTTGGTAAAATTGTGAAGTAGTTTAATAATGATGATTTGTTGCGGACACATTTTACGCGTGTTTACTTCATGCGAATAATTCGTATTGTGTAATGCGCGGACAACGAAAGAGAGAAACGACGAACAAAAAAGAATAATTATATAGTCAATCAGAATGCTTATTCATTCAGTATATTTTTTTATATTGTATAATATACGAGTCAAACATTTAGTCTCGGAGTATACGCGTATTTTTACGACAATAAAATAATATTAGTCAAATCGCAAAAACATCATAAAATTTTAATTTGATTGCTATTAATTATAATTATTAAAAGTATATTTACGTTAATTGTCACTAATTATATTATTACAACTATTAATAACGTCTAATAAAAAACATATTATATACATAAAACTAGTTTGTAAAACGAGATTTATTCGAAAACTCACGTATTATGTATTCGCGTATATATAATACATAATCATTATCATGCAAATTGAACTAGACATACGGGTATACTATTATATTTTTATAATATATATCTACTAGGTATATATTACCTACCTATATTGTATAATTTCATAAAAAAAAAAAGTGATTTTATAATTTTAAATTTTAATAATTATAATACCTATATATCTATTAACTATACTTATAGCCTCATAACCTGTAAGTTATAATATATACACGTATTATATCATATAAGTATGTATAATAATTTTATTCAAATATAGTTTTTTAAATTATTTTACGTTAAAATATTGTGTACTTAGCATGAATATAATATGTAAAATAATATACGACGTTGGCTTACATTATTATTATATTAAGGTATATATATATATATACCTATTTTTGTAATTGAGAAATGTTTATAAGTTTTCGCATCCGCTGCAGATGCGCGTCCGTCAATAATATAATATAGTCTAATTTTGAGCCACGTAATTATGTTAACATCGCGTAAGTCGACCACCCCACACATTTCCTCGTATTAATTTTTATTAACAGTTATATTATTATATATTATAATATTATTATTCAACGAACGAGTGAACCCGCGCGCGAATACGCCCAACGGCTATATCGTAATAAATACGTATATAATACGACGGTAACGCGTTTCGAGAAGAAAAAACTTATATTATAAATATCAAGACACACTATATAATAAATACCTATATATAAATATGTATATTGTGAATTCATATTTTGTATACCGTTTTAAATAAATTATGTTTTCAAATTATTAAAATAAAAATTACACGTTCGTATTATAAGAGACATCCGAATTCGATCTCGATATTCGATAGCCAATAAAATAGCTACCTGTAACCTGTGCAGCGGTTAAGTGAACTCGCCGACGATGACGACGTCAACAAACAAAACAAATCTCTTCTTATAATGTTATGTTATTCTTCGTTCGTCCAGAGGAGAAAACATTCGGGTGTTATTATTTTTGGGAATCATTATCATACATTTCCATAATAATTTAATGTGATGTTCTGCAGGGGAAATATCAAACATTAGAGTATATTATATTTTATATATATATACTCTTATACTCGTACCTTTATAAATAAATGTATAATACCTGCCTATTATATTAAATCTATATTATACGTACTGACAAAACTTTATAATATGTTATATACATAAGATTATATAAAAACGTATATGTTTTCAGTTTTTTAGTTATTCTACCTATATATTATTCATAGATAATATTATAAATTATAATATTTCTGTATTGTATTGGTTGTAAATGGTATAATAATTGAAGTATAACAGGTATAACGTATATAGGCATATAAACTAATTAACTGTACTCAATAATAATAATAATAATAACAGAAGCCGCTAGTAAACGTATATATAATAGAGACAATATATTATATAGAGAAACAAGAAAATTAAAATATATTTTGTCTTCGCTGAACATATACACACAATGTTATTTTAAATGATATATAGTGACAGCGCAATGAATCGATAATTAATCGAAATATATACTATTCCCGCGTGGGAAGTAATAATATATATGTATGATATGCGTATATAGAACCACTCGTATTATATAAGTATATCTAGTATTATTATGTTATACGGGTTAATGAAGTTAGACAGAATAATATTATATATATCATTTTGATTATATTTATATAATGTATACATTATATATTATGGAAAAGTTCGAATATCTGCCAATTAATTTAATAAAAAAAGGACCAATTATTGTATATAAATATATTATAATGTCCTCGAAATTGAATGACTTAGAAATATAATATAATCTCTTTAATGATTTTTAACGAACGCTTCTTCGAGTTCACCGAGTGTATATAACATGAACGCTATATAATAT
The DNA here is from genome assembly GCA_021307375.1 of Tetraneura akinire. Taxonomy (NCBI): domain Eukaryota; kingdom Metazoa; phylum Arthropoda; class Insecta; order Hemiptera; family Aphididae; genus Tetraneura; species Tetraneura akinire. The sequence continues at coordinate 409,117 of JAIUCT010000014.1, read as the reverse complement.
ATATATATATATATATACGATATAAATTATGGTCAACGAGTTATATTGTTACCAATATAAAAATAGTATGCGAAAACCGCAATCTCCATCACGATTATTCATTCATGATAATTTTATTATTATTATTATAAATATATATATTATATGGACGGAAATTTTTGTGAATAACTGTATATAATCCATATTACAGCATAACATTATAGTATACATCATGGAAACTTTTTTCAATGGGATATAATATGAATTATAGAAGAAAATATTTTATTTATTTAGTTCTATATCTTATGTTTATAATGTATAGATGCGATATAGTTTCAAAATAATATTATATAAAGCGGATAATAGTCCAATATTATTATTAATATATAAAATTATATATACAGTGTGTCCCACACTCCCACGGAAATCTAATAGGTATATTATATTATGTTCAATATTTGTGGTTATTTTTTTATTATGCAATATAATAAATATATTTTACTATAAATATATCTAAAAATATAAAAAAAAAAAATAATGTGCATTTGACATGTTCAGTTACATCAAGTTATGTAGGAGATGAATAATTATTGATAAATGATAATACAATTCTTTCTTAGAAAAATAGATTCAATAGTATCCATTTACTGTACTTATTGAAATCATTTATACTTATATATAGTATATATAGTTATATATGTCCTGATTAACAAGAAAAATATTATTGAATTTAAAAAAAAAAAATATCAAAATATCAAAAATTGTTTAAAATTGAATGACGTAACTGAATTAAATAGTTAGGTTAAAGTCCAATAAATAAATATTTTAAAAAACAAAATTTATTGAATTTATCAGTTGTCCGTGTGGAACACATTGTATATTTGAAAAAAAAAACTTTTTATGCTTATAATATTATAATCATATAATATATGTATAATAATAATATAACATAAAACATGTTTTGTCCAGTTGTCCAAATACAATATCATAAATAAAAAAATGAAATATTTTTTCCTTATTTACGCCTTAGGTATATTATTGAGAGAATGTAAGAATAATATGAAAAAGAAATACTTAATGTAAAATTCTGTAAGGTTTTGCGATGTTATTTATGATGAATAATGTAATATTTATTTATGAATATTCAAAGAGTGTACAATATATAGTTATAATATTAAATCAATAATTTTGAAATATTTTTATTAATTTAAATAAATTAACAATCGATATAATATATAATTAAGTACAAATATTACGAGGGTATTCGATGCGAAATTCGAATTATTTTTAATAATAATAAATTCTTATCAATAACATTTATTCAGATGAAATCTATATACAAAAATGTATTTACGAGTATATTTAATACGTATATATTGAATAAATAAGGGCTTTTAATATGACAGCCTTGGTATATATAGATGACGACGAATAATCTGCAGTGACGTGCTAAAAGTAATATGTTGTTGCTACTGCCACTATATATTATAACCCCAATATAATATTTTTACATGGACGAATAACAATAACCACTCAAGCGAATTTGACAACCCACTCATTGAATAGACGTCGGCGCCTTGTGATTATATACATTATTATTACGAGTATTATTACTATTAATCACGAATTGCAAACTTAGAAAATATTGTCATGAAGGACAAACAAAATTTATTTTTTCTTATTTTAAATCTATTTATGTATATTATGTTCAAATTATTACTAATAATTATAAATATAATATAACATATTAATATAGTCTTTGTGTATATTTCTGAATTTTATTACATCTTTTTATTTTTATTTGTTAGTTATATATTGTCATTTTAAACCGATCTGGGTGATACATATAAATAAATCGTGCATGTGTTATAGACATATAATATACCTATTTAGACTAAAAAAAAAAGTAAGTATAGTAAATTGCGTCGGGCTTTTTTTATTTATGTATTTTTAGTATAGTGAATTCTACTCATGGTATATAAGTGATTTTCATTATTTCCGTTTTTATACATTATATAATTAAGGTAATGACGTCAAAACCAAACATTAATCGTATTATCGTTTATAATCAATTATATAAGTAGATAGGTACTATAAAATATAATAATAGGTATATATTAATATGATACACATGAATCATGCTGTTTGCGCAACTACATCATCATGAACACTTTACCTATATACATGGTATAGTTATTACTACTAGTTTAAGCCAAAAACAAAATTAGGTTTTAATTTACGTATAATTATTCGTAGAATAAATTTTTTAAAGGATAATGATAACCGCTTCTGGATAAGGTTAAATATGTATATCATAAAAATATTAAAATGGACGCGTAATTTTCACAATTTTTCTTCGTTTTAGGGCGCGATTTACATCTGCAGCCCGAGTATTATGATTATTATATTATTATCGAGAGGAAAAATAATATTATATATTCAACACGTGTACTTATATAAATCTTAGAGGAATCGTCGATTGTTATAATATAGAGTGTATATAGTATTTGTGTGTACGGAGGACGGTGAAAAATAAATTTATCGAAATCTGCAGGCTCCTGAGAGGAAAAAAATATAAGGAAAAAGAAACAACACCGTAACCAGACACCGGACATAAGCGGATGCCGCGCGTTATTGTCATGGTCGCCATTCATCGCGACACGCTCGTACGGAAACGTAAACATTTCAATAAAATTCGTTCACGGAACGATGGGACTATTATTGGTACTAAATATATTATAATATTATATTATTTATACGCCACCGCCGTCGAATAATAATGTAATAATAATAATAATAATAATAATAATAATAATAATAATAATAATA
>JAIUCT010000014.1:375968-406299 GCA_021307375.1 Tetraneura akinire | reverse complement strand
TAATAATAATAATAATAATAATAATAATAATAATAATAATAATAATAATGTCACATTGTCCGAAAGGTAAAATTCTTATGAATAAATGTATGTACGTATATATTATGTATATACACCTGTCACGAGCAAAAATCGTCCGTTGACATGTTTAAAACCGCGATTCCAGAAATTTATATACGTATATATAAAGAGTATATCTCTTGTTATATGGACGACTAAGTGGATTATATTATTATTATATTATAAATATCTAGCACGCATATAATATACATCGTCCAAATCGAAATAATAATATTATACGAGATTAAAAAAAAGATTCCAAATCGTATATATTATATTATTAAATAAACATATTATATTGCGGTGAACAATATAATATTATATACCTATACGAATTATTTTCTCTTTTGTGCCAAATTGCAAAATTTTTATCTATAACAATATAAAATTTTAATTTATAATAATTGTGTCCTATATATATTATAGTGTAAATAATAAATATAATATATATATATTATAAATATAATTTAATATTAAATCTATACGTCTAATATTATATAAAATAAACACGAAATTTTTGCACGCCTAACCGTAATATTATTTTAATTACGGTTAATAATTATAATAATATCGTGTATTTTTATATAATATAAGACCGTTTTTATTTTTTAATAAAATGTATAATTTATATGAAGAAAACATGAACCCACGCAAGTTATATGATAATTTTAAAATGTGTACCGAAATTATTGAATTAAAAAAAAAAAATGGAAAATATATAAACTTTATAATACGTTTACGTCATATTATTATATATAAATATACGAATAAATTGGTAAAAAAACTCGATACGTTCAACGCTTGTTTCCGTTCACGATAATATATTATCATAATACAGTACGTATACGAAACCCGTTAGTTCCCGAGGCCCATAGGTGCTGAAGAAGAGGCACACCTTGTTTATATTCTTTTAACTAACAAAAAGATCACGAGATAAGCCGCGCCATTAGTCAACGTTATATATGACGACGTCATAAAATTAATTATATATACACTATTTTACTCTTTTTTTTTTCTTTTTTTTTTTTATCAATGTGCGCTGGTTTTAATGACGATGAGTGTGCGGTTTGCGGGCTTGTGTCGGCTAGCAAAAGTGTGTATTATATATAATATTATGGAGAATGAATATAATAACGAAAAAAAAAAAATTCAATTCAATAAGACGATTTTATTTTACTATTGTGAACAAATAACAATAACGAACCATATAAAAAAATATCGACCGATAAAAAGTCGATACGCATAATTTTTTTTTTTTAATAATAATCGTTATATCTTAATAATATACTCTTAGTGGAAACAGAAAAAAGTTATGGTGGTTAAAATTTCAATTTCAATTTTTTTTTATCGATGACACATTTTTAGCCACGCGTGTACCTATATGTTATAGTCATGACAAAATATTATATTATATCGTTTTTATTGGAAATAACAAAAAAACATAACATACAGATTTATTCGGATACAAAAAAAAAAAGAAAAAAGAGAGCTTTTAACGTAATATTATATATGAATATTAAAATTTTATTGCACTTATATATTTTAATATTCAACTATCGTTATATATAGATAATAATATGTATTATATCAACCACGGACTGTAACATCGTAGTTCAAGGCAGAATTATTGAAATCACAATACATTAATATAATTTTTATTATAATTTATATTTATAGGTATATGTATACCATAATTACGAACTGATGATATATATAAAAATTATACGTTATATTATAATATATTATGTACCTATATATTTACAAAACTTTATAATTTTTATTCTACGACTTATATACGAGTATACAGTTATAAACACTGAAATAGTCATACCGCGAAAAACGACAGTAGAATTATTATCATATTATACAATATTCTTATCATTTATCTTATATAAGTATTATTATAGGTATATGATACTAAAATATCTCATAATGGAAGCAGAATTGTAGATAAGGAGGAAATTCGAGAATTATTTTCTAACTTTTTACTAGATTAGATTGTAAAAGTTGTATAATATAATATTTATTTGTAGAATATAGCTCTTTCACGTTCTGTATAACATCGCCACTTCGCCAGATTAGGTGGCGCCACGTGTCATGTCGGGTTCAAAGATTCAACACCGACAATCAGTGATGAAGCGGTTTTTATAATTTTCTTTTTCTGTCTCTCAAAAATATATAATGCGTATATGTGTATATTATATATATATATATACATATTATAATGCGCACAGAGTGTTTTTACTACTCTCATTATAGAAGCCCGGGGCCCTTAGTGATGGGTATACGCGTTTAAAATCCATTTTCTACCGGCAGCCTAATCGAAAAACGGCGGCTAAATTAAAAACAAAACCGAAATACAAATGTATATATGTATAAAGGACAACTCACCATTATCTCTTGCTCGGTGGGCCATCCTTCATTACAAGACTTGCCGGTCAGGGCGCTTTGGAAATCGGGGACCTGTAACAAACATGAAACAAATCGATATTATTATATAATAGTATAATACTAATAATAATATTATTATCAATTGCACGCTAAGATAGTTATCAAACATCACAAACTATAAAACGCGTGCGGTATACGTTTACCAATTACATATATAGTAAATATGTAAGTGTATAAAATAAAATATAATCACGCGCATTGATACACGCGAAACTGCAGACGAAATATTATATAATTAGACGAATAGATGGCGGGTTGAATTTTTTTCAAATCGATATTATATATTATAAGAATAATAGGTATATATCAAATCGGTTATTTAGTCGTAATAAATCGCTTCTTTTTTTTTTCACGATATTTTCCGATCGCTCGCATTTTTGCGCGAATCATAGCAAATAAATATAATACATATTATAATATGTACCCGCAGCAGTTATAATATACAAGCAGCATTGGCGACAGCTATATTAATATACTATATTATTATTATTATTATTCGGAAACGCGACTACCAAACGCAGGACGCGGTTAAAATGTATACGAAGGTCGTACCAAAAAACTGGTTCATTAATACATCCTCCGGGCGTAATATACATATTTTACACATGAACAACTTGACGGCACGCCATCAAAGATAACGATATATATAATGTGTGTGTGTGTGTGTAAAAATATACACAAAATAATACTGAGGACTATACATTTAATATACGAATTCGTATAATATTATATACGCACTAGGTTAGGTTAGGTACATCTCGATGAGACCGCCTTTAGCTAAAAAACATGTGTTTCGGACAAAACGCATGTCATAAATCCTTTCGTCCAGAATAGATATATACAGTCTTTCTCGACGCGTTCACGTGTGTGTGTGTGATGTGTAACACGATCGTATAAAAATTATAATAATATATCGATGAACAGTTTCTCGGTTATTTATTTTTTTTAAAGTCAGGCTACCGATTTACGCGCGGTCCATATAACAAAAAAAAAATAAAAAAATATATACATATTTTCCTAATTTTTCAAATATATTACTATATTACTAGTTAAGAAATAATAACATTTTTTTTCAATAGCTCGAAATTCGTCGTTTTAAACATATTTTTCGCATATACATTATAATATATATCACACGTTTAGGCATATAATATAATGGTACTATATATAAAATATATTCATGTATAAATTGAATCAAAACGTCTACTTAAATTGATCCGGGTTCTCGTTCACAGCTTGAAAACGTCAGTTTCAAGAAATATATTGGACATAATATATAGAATGTTTGTATAAGAGACATGCTGTAAAGACCATCAAAATAATACAATATAATATATTATATATATATACAATTGCCAGTTGTACACATCTAAAAATATAAAGCAAAGATGATGCGCGTTAGACATATACCTATATATTAATATATTATATTATATTTGTGTTAAATAAACGATAAAACGTTTTAAATTTGAATGCATCATAATATAATATTATTATTATAAGTACTAAAAGTATAAACGTGGTATAGATTTATAAATATGCTCATACCTATATATTATTATACCAATGTATATTTTATAATATAACATAATGGTTTACGTTGACGAGAAATGACGGTGAAAATAACTCGTATTGGTTAGGTTAGGATTTTTATTTTTTAATTAGTTTCTTCATTGGGAAAATAAAACAACGATCGCTTAAGGACATCATATATAATAATATTATATACGTGTATAAAATCAATTATATTATGTACAGTAGCATTTTACTTTTTTTAAATGGGATGTAACAAGTGCAAATATTAATATAGTGTATATTATAATATTTATCATTCACATACACAGCCGCCTGGGGTTATTTTTAAGTTTTCTAATTATATTTTGAGTTATTAATATTGGTTTCAATTCCAACGCATGTCGTATGTACATAATAATAATATAATAATGTATGACCGGCAGCATTATATAAAATATAATACGAGTATAAACGAAAAAAAAAATTAAATGAAATGAAAACTATATGTAAAGGAGAAAAACAGAAGCGACTGACAAAACATCCGTATATATAGAAGTCATCGAAATATATATATATATATATTACAAATAAGGCTAAACTTAAATATCGAGTTTTAATAAGAAAACGTGGTTAATAATGTCCTTAGGGTCGATTCGGTTGTTATTTAAATATATATTATATTATTATGAATGAATATAGTCCTACCGTACATACGCATCGATGTGATTAAGGTACCTATTTTATAATATATTCTTCAATCGGTTTATTAAAAACAATTAATCCCCAGGCCATTTCCCACGGTGTAGCCAACAGACATGCGCAAACACACAAGCCACACACACGCTGATAGAATTATATATATATATATTATAGTTATATTATAACAATACAAAATAGATCGGATTAATCGATTTCAGAAAATCAACAGAACATTTATTAATATTATTATTTTTATTCGATATTCCCGTAGGTTTCGACACGTAAGTGTTTATACATTTATTAAAATATAACAACATAACAGTTTTGCCAACTGTGATAAATATTTCGTATTTATTTTCCGTATGTTATATTAAGAACGTGCAGATTCGAGGATTTATCTTACAATTACAGAATTTACGAAATCGTATATAAATAATAATTCAAAGAAGATGACCTTAATTCTATATCACAAATCGTTCGGGTATTTTTGTGGTAATTTTATTATATATTATTATTATTTTTCTAAAAGAGACGCGCGCGATTCCACATGCGTCGTGGCAGCATTCATGTGTCAAATGGTTTGACGGGCGAAACGTCAACAGAATGAAAAGGGGCAGATTTCTTCTCTATACAAAGTGAATTAAAATCGCGTGCAGCCACCACTATTTCCCGTGTTCCAGTCTTTATTGACCGCAATTTATTTTGATAGCGGTTTAAAAACCGTCTCTCTGAAGGCGCACGTTCCATCATCAACAATGAAAGTGGAAAAAAATACATATTATATACTTACGTATATACCGAATAAAACGAAGAAAAAAAAATCAAAGGCCTGAACAATAGAAGAACGCGGGAATTAGCAGCCCCTCAAGGTCTGAAATCGTGTCGGTGTAATCAGCCCAATGGATAAATAATATAATGTATATTATATTATATTATATTATATTATATTATATTGCCCGGAGGCCGCAACGATTTTTGACGTTTGCTTTATTTAACTGCGGCGCCGCGCATATATTGTGTATACAGTCGATCGCGCACAACGATAAAATATTAAACGTTTGCAATTATTTATTTTTCACATATATTATAATTTAAAAGAAAAAAAACCGTTTTGTTGTTATACATTTACAGTTATTGCAGGTCGTATATTTTGATTTTTTCGTAAAAATGTATATAATGAATTAATATTATATGGAAAGAAACCGAAAAAATAGAAATTATTATAGTTAGGTATATATTATACACCTATAAACGTACGCACGCAGACACAGCTTTTAATATATACGCTATTAAAATATAACAATAAATAATTTGCATATATCTAATTATTTTTTTAACAGTATAATAAAAGTAATTAAGTTCTTTGGAAAAAAAAATATATATATAATATATGTGTAGTTTTTGAGTTACATACATTAATATAATATGAGAACTAAATTATTATAACCTAATTGACTCATTATAAATTTAAACGAACAATTTTATTTACACACTGTAGTCCAGCTATATAATATATACATATATATAATAATAGTAAAAGTTTGATTAAATTATAATATTATACAAAGAGATTATAATATAAAATATATTCCTATGCGCACGATGAATTATAATTTAAGTATAATATTAAAAAATATATAAATGAATATATACATAATAATTCTTTTTTTCATTTATTAGTTTATTACATAAGACATTGCACTGGATTGAAACTAAAATATTTCATACAATATATGCACGAATAATATATATATATTTAAATACATACCAAATATTTGTAAAATCGGTACTAAATAATAATTATTTATACGAGTTAATATATTAATAAGAATATAATTGATAGATAAATAATATTAAATATTGATTTACGTTAATTTTTGTCAGGTGTTTACCAATATAATATACTCGTACACATATTATTATGCGTCTATATTTATAAGTATAAAGGTAGGTCGTAATGTCGTATATATAAACGTATTTATGGTATACCTTATACCTATTACATTATACGTATTATACGAGTACATTGTACATTAAAATATTATAATAATAAATACCTATATATTTTATATTGTTATCGTTGACCTTGACTATTGTCAATAATAATTAAGGATGATCTGATCTTAAAGTTATTTGTAAAAATTAATCACTATGATTGTGTATACGAGTATAATATTATATTAAAACAATGATATTATTATGTAATATAATGTATGAATATATTAAATTTTAATCTAAATTTTAAATTGTTGGCTCATGTATAAGTCATTAGGCGCGTCCAAGGATATAAATATATATATAAAAATTGTGAATATTTCAATTCAAGAAAAACATATTACATTATACCTTATATATATATAGTACACTTTTTTAATGCGCTTATAATCATAGAGTATAATATAATAATAAATATACTATAGAGTTTTGTTAAACAGTTGACTGACGCGGTGTGCATGTACGTATATAAATACGTGTCGAACGTGTGATAATAATAATATAATCGTAGGAATTAATAATGTTATTTCAACGTGGCCATTTGTAATTTATCCAATTGTAGCGAATATATTTTATCTTTGTATATATGAAGGTCTTGCGTTAAACCGCGTTATAATAACAACATTTTTATAAAGTATATATTATATATATCTACATATAATGGGTATATATATATATATATAATATACGTAACGAATATAAATGTACGATATAAAACCCTAAATTTTCACCGCGACTGCATATTATGTAGGTATACATAAATATACATAATATTATATATATAGTCATATCAAACGAGTTTGTAAATTGATAAGAATTTTGGTTATTTTTTTAACTTCTATATAAAGTTTACGAGTTTATATATTATATATACGTATATGTATAACGTGTTTTAAAATTATTTGAATTTAAACGTAGGTACCTATACTTATATCTTTATAACATTTATGGTGTTCTAAATTCAAATTTAAATATAAATAGGCTATATTACAAAATACTATACTGCATAGCAATAATGTTTAATCTAACAATATTATGTATATATGCGATACCTAATAATATATATTATGTATTCTATATTACCTGTAATATATATATATTATTATCTAGTCGGAGTATAAGCAGGTCACATTCGTTGCAACCACGACGACCGTAAATAATACGATTTTGTATATCTAAAATAAATATACCTTATTCCCATCATATACATTTCAATGTGCTTATATGCCTATACATATTATAATATAATAATATAAATGTACACGAAAATGTAGCGTTTTCTATACCTATTTTATATTTCGGCATTCGTTTGTATACTCGTATTGATGAAAGATTGTCACATACTCGCCTTTAGTGTTATTATAATAATAATATAATATTATAATAGAAATACTGTTATCTCCGTTAAAAGGTACGATATTATATTATTATATATAGTACACAACATCATATTTATTATATAGGCGGTTAACGGTACCAATATATTGTGCAATGTATATATAAAGGTTATTTTCTGGGTAAAAAAAAAATAATAATAATAATAAATAAATAAAAATAATAATAATAAAGGTCATCATTTCAGTCAACGGTCGACACCCACTGCTTCCGAAAAACCCGTTACCTATACTATTATATAAATATAATATACATCACACATAACATATAATACCCTCCGCAACAGTATAATATTATATGGTAAGGATTACATTATATAACACGTGTATATTTTGCCGTTAACAGCTATAAGTATACATAAATATAATATGTATTATAATATGTTTTTAAAATGTTTTTTTTCTGGTATTTTTTCTCCATTCCGAAAATTTATGATCGGTTCTTATATTTATATATATAATACAGCAGTAGCAATAATTTTTACTGTCCTTTCCACATATATACAAAAACCGTTTCGTCCGGACCCTTTCCCACGATGACACGATGACCGCCGCCACCGCCGGTCTACAAGATCGAAATGCAATATATATTTAAGGACAATCGCACACGCAGTGAGGGTTTATATATAGAATGAGAGTATACGACACCCGCGGAGACTATAATAATATACGCGCAATAATATATATCAGCGGGACGCAATATCCAATAGATATTATACACAAATATACATATGCTTGCGGTATGAGCAGTTCAGGCATTTCGTAAGTCTTTTGTAAAACCCCTTTTCGCGGTTTTGTATCCGACTATAATAATATAATATATTATTGCGTATATTATATATAGGTACTGCCTGCACCATTATAAACATGTCACCACTAAATATTTGTGTATTTTCAGTATAACTTTTGTATATATATATTTATATAAAGGGTGTTATAAATAAATATAACAGTCAAACGGAAAGAAAGAAAATTTAAAGATATACGTAATATAATGTGATGTATGTTATATATACTAAAAGATCACACCGAACATCTTGGAAAAAAAATAAACTACCTATACGTCATAAAAATAAAGGGGCGGATTGATCTGGAGGAACACCATCGAGATAACTATTCTTGGTGGCCTGGTATACAAATATAATATATATAATATTTTTATAATATATATTAAGCGATATTTCCTGTATAATATATTTATAAAAATTTACCAAAAATATAATATAGTATATTCACAGTGTATATAAAATATAAAATAATATATATTATTATATGTTGGCAGAATTGAATAGACCGTATAAATATAAGTATAAACATAATATATTTCAGCGCGGTGCAGTGTAAGATTTCAACGTGCAAAAATCATCGTTTACGTTATATATATTATATTACCTATTATACGAGTATAAACTATATTCTTATTCATATTGTATTTCTGCAACAGGGTGAGAATAATAATTTTTAAAATTGTATATAATAAATATAATTGGAACCAATAAATAATAATACGCGAAATCCAATCCAAAATGTAAATGTGACAAAAACTCCGATCTCATCGCTCTCCCTATATATAATATATACATACATTTATTATATATAGGTATAAGGTATATGTATAACTGTATAAGTATAAAAGGCGGCTTCTTTGCCCTACGACAATATAACATATAATAATAATATATACGCACATTATAGCGATTTTTTGGTCCCAGAAAACACAATAATTTTTAGAGACTCGTTTTACGATTTGCACCCCCGTCGAGTCGCCCTTTGAACCCACGCCGACTAAGAATATATTACACACACACACACATATATATATATATATAACATTATAAACGCCATATTATATATCTGACACATATTTCAAGAACAGCCTATTGTTTTTCATTGCGGTTATATACCTATATATACCTAACATATATATATATATATATAATATATTATGGTTATATACTTGTATAGCTATTACCATAACTATATATCATATATTATATGGATTTTCTGGATATTATATTATATTATGTTTTAATTATATTATTTATAATATATAATATTGAATATAAATTATATAATTATATAAAAACGAGTATAATTAATAGTAATTTGTAATTGTATATAATAGTTATATGATTATGTATATAATAATACGTATTTATACTATATAATATATGCATATTACATTATAATTATAAATAATATATTATACTCGTACGAGTATATTACATAAGTATAATATAATATTAATATATATATATAATAAAATGTGATAACTTATATTATGTTATAATTGTTATTTTTGCAAGTTCATTAATTTTGAATAAAACCGTGATTTATATATATATTTATTATATTGTAAAATCAACACGCGTAATCTAATAAATTGTTTTCACTGTCGGTAATTAAAATTTAAAACGCATAATATTTATTTATAAGGGATTATTATATAATACGAGTATATATTATTATTATATATGTATACGCATAATTCAGCAGTGTAAATAATTGTGTTTTATTGTCAGATATGCCTTGCGCATATAAATCTAAAATAAATAGAAACTGTTGATTATTTCGCATATATGTACTTATCTATATGGTTTATTTTTTTTAAATATTATTTGGTTGCGATGGGTACTATATAAATATCTATAATATATAAGGTATAAAAACTGCTCATCGACATGCTTAGTGCGCTCAAAACGTGTTAAAATAATGCGAAGATGATGATGAAATTATAAAAAAAAGAAAAAATAGTTAATTAATATATATATATTTTTTTTAATTATTATACGCGTATATATTTATAAGTTATAATACTTATTAAATAAAATATTGTACGATGTGTTGATTATGCTGTCTATTATATAGATAATAATAATGAAAATAAATTCTTTCAAGGTAAAAAAGTAAAATAAAGAAATTATATTTAGTTATTATCTCTTATCTAATGTATATTATATAAACAGGTGTGATACCTAAACATATATATATATATATATATATACCTATATAGACGTGCACAGATTTCTGCACACTCAGAGGTATAGCAAAAAATAAATTCAGCCCAACTTTTAAAGAGATCCGGTTCATAATTTAATTTATTATTTTATATGGTTAATTAATAGTACCTATATATCACAATATTATATTATAATATATTATATATTTGTAGTATAACATTTGTTTTTTAAATAATATTCCATTGATTAAGATGAATTTTTTTATAAATGTAATGTAATATAAGTATACAAATAAAATTTATTAAAGATAAAATTTAATAATTATTATAACAGCCCAAAAAAAGGCAACATTTGAATCTGCTTCCCTCGTATGCCTATACCTGCTATATGATGTACCTATACCTAAATAATATATTATATATATATAACCTAACCTATAATATATATATACTATATACCGTGCTATATATATAATAATTATTATTAGTTATATGTATAATACGTATATTTGAAATTTTTTTTTCTTATAGTATTCTACAGAATAATAAAATCAAATTTTGTGAAAAACTTACCACGGACGTGTTGTAAAGAGGTCCACTAGTCACGCGGGATAACGGATAGTCGGCCAACATTGTTTATTCTGCGTGTAGTGAAGTATATTATATTATGTCTTTAAATCGGTGTGTCGCGTCGATGTATAATATATAGTATTATTATAATATATTATTATTATTAATTTGTTTCAACCGGCCGCGACCATATTTTCGGTAAATGATGATTCACGAAGCGTATACAATTGCGGTTTACGTATATACGATTATAGTTTATAACCACGTTCGCGGTATATATAATATAGAGAGAGAAAACTTCCCGAAGACGAATAAGAGTATATAATAATATTATATATATGCGTAATATAAATATTATAATATTAATTTTATATTTTACAATTTTCGATATATGTATTATTCGCGTGACGAAAAAAATCGTTCATACTGTATTTATGTATACGACTATTGTATATATATATACTGCACTAATATAAGCTGCGTCACGTCGTATATTTATAATATCATTCGAACGTTATAATAATTTAATAACACAAATTAAATAACATACTTTTATGGTTAAAAATAATAAATTAATAAATAAAACGAAAATCTTAGCGCGAGAACGAGCCGCGGCGACGATAACATCGAAATGGACAATGCGCGTAGACTGCAGTTGGGGATCGCGAGTGGAACGGCTGTACGCGGACGAAGCAGCGGCCGGTCGTTATCGTAGTCGTCGGCGGCAGCTACGACAACGTCCTGCTACAAGTGGGCGGACCTCGCCGTGATCCTGTCGACCAATAGACGAACACGCCCAAGTTTCGTGCGCGCGTCGTCCCAGTTCCCCGCCGAGCATATATATATATATTATTATTGTATAATATAAACCGCAATTAAATAGGGGCGCCCTAGCCACGCCTCCCCTTTTCCCTTCCGACCGCCGAAGACAACGATGCCGCCGCTGCTGCCGTCACTGTGAGGCGCACCGCACCGCGTTGTCGTCACCGAACGCGAAAGTGGCGCCGCGCCGGTGTCGCCGCCCGGTCGACGGACGATCGATACGGCGTATTATTATTATTATTATTATTATTGTTATAATATATTCCATTATACACTTCTGATATTATTAAGATTATATTATATATGTTTTGGTTCTCATATATTATGATAATTTTATATATACGCGTATTATCATAACAATAATAATAATAACAATAGTCTTGGTCTCTTATTATTTTATTTGGGATATTATTATAATAATATATATATATATATATACATATATAAGCTATAACTTATTTATAATTTAATGAATAGCAAATTTAGATTATCATATTTTGATAAATATTATCATTATTTTTGTTATTATTACATAAACCGTATATTATATACATATAATACTGTATAATATACTATAATATATTCTAGTGGTACTGGTCCTCAAGACCTCAATATATAAAGTTTTAAACACGGTAGGTCGTAGGTGATGTATGATGTATACCTATATAATATAATATATTGTAATTGGTCTAAGTCTTGATTGGTTTATTTCAAGTCCAAGACCAATATAAATTTGATCATCGCATATGCTTATATTAAAGTATAAATGAATTGCACTTACAAAATATAATTTGATTCATTTTTCTCAAATAAAATTCTGTGTACCTACCTACATATACCACATACGCGTTATTATATAGCGCGGTTCGCGTTGTGTGGCCCACGCATTAATGTGATGTACAGAACTACAGGTATAATATAAGTACAGACTACAAAATAATATAATATAATATATTATATAATAATTGGTAAAGATATGACACGCGCGGCGAAACGTTTTTGACGAATGCCGCATAGACGCGACCTGTCAGTCAACCGGATGGATTCCCCTTCTTTTGATCACCGCGGTATATTGACAGCGGTCGCGGTGCAATAATTACACGTCGGACGTCAATTATATAATATAACATAGAGCAAATTATTATTGCCCACATATTTATTATTACATATATAATATATTATAATAGGTATACGCTCGTATGGCCATAACCTTTAGGTATACAGTCGATTATGCAGGTATTATATTATGGTGGTACATATTAGTATATAATATATTTTATACCAATATACCACAATAATACTTCTAATAATATAATAATATATATAATATATTATTATTTAAACATAAAACCTACTTGTTATATATTATATTCCAAAATATGTATGTATATATATTTTATTTTATTATTTTATATACGGGCTAAGCTCGTACAAAGATAGGATATGATATTCATATAATATATGAAATTATTATATTTGATTTAAATATAAAAGGATTTTTAATAATATATGGTTAAAACCAGACGCATAGCCAGAAAAAAATTCGTATTGGGGGAGGAGTTGATAAGATATAAAAAAAAGGTTCTCCTTATTTATTGTATATATTTTATATAATATACCTATCTATTATTATATTGAAAAAAATTCCTAATTATTCATATACGTATCGGCCGTGTATAACTCGTATACGATATAATACTTAATTCATTATGCAATTTTTTATAAATTTCAGTGCTGGATAGGTTTAAACCACAAACCCAAACCTTGGTTATGCTCCTGGAAAACAATATAAACGGAATTATACATAATATATTATTATTTATTATATACATACCTACATAGATGTATAATTTTGCATAAATAAATAAATAATTTAATTTGAACATTATTATACAAATAATATTATATATAATTATATTATAATATATTGTTTTAACCGATTGATTTAACGGTGGATGATAATGGACACATCATATATGATATATATGCAATATAAATACGTATAACATAACAATACAAGTATACAACTGCAGTTTATAAGAATTATATACGTATACGCAATATATTATAACATAATTATGGGTATAATTTTTAGTAAATTATTATATATTGGTCATTGGAACCACTTTTTGTTGTATATATAATATTATATTATAATATACGAGTATAATATATATAACTATATAAGGTATCTGGTATATACTATATAGTATATATAGTATTATATATATACAACACATTATATATAAGATATGCGTCATACATATATTCTATATTCACATAATATATTATACCTGCTATATACTTTATTATATATAAATAATAAATATACATACATCATTATCAATATTATTATCATAATATTATATATAATTAATTTTTTATACATTTTTATAATATATATGAAATTAAATTTTAGTCCGATACAATTATTGTATATAAGTATAATATAGATATTAATATATTATAATATTATAAATACCTGTAGAATAATACTCAATAATTTACATTTATACCTAATAATATTATATAAATATAATATTAATAAATATTATATAATAATACAATATAAATATATATACCATAATATATATTTTATATATTTATATGATTTCCCGCAACTTTTAAGAATTTATAATAAGGACGACAACCTTGGAATATTATAATTTATTGGAAAAAATATAATATAGGTAATATATATATATATATATATATTTATGTAGATACCTGTATACATCATGTTCTGCAATTCTAAGTGAAAATTTTTTTATAAAAAAATTGTATAGGTATATATGTAATTAAAGTATGTAAATGTAATACATATAATAATTTATATTAATATATATACTTACATTGTTATTATATTATTATTATGTTAAGACGCATTATATATTTATACAAAATGATCACTTATATATATATATATATATATATATATATATTATTTGATATAATAGTTAATTCTATCTGCAACATCATTCTTGTATAACATAAAATTCTGATCAACTTATATACATATTAGGAATATATATTATAATATGTATTTGGGCACGCATATAGGTATATAAGTATAATGTACTGTATTACTGTATATATGTTTATGTCAATACTAAAAACTATATTATAAGTTATAATAACAAATATTAAATACCAAATTGAATGCATTTTTAATTTTATTTCATGCATATTCATATCTATATTATATATATATATATATATATAATATAGCTAGGTTATATATAGGTTTTATCGATTTAATATATAATATAACAAGAAATAAACATATATTATATGCGTATATCTGAAATATATATAACAGCATTATTATTATATTATTATAATGCATAATATAATATAATATTAATAATATTATACTTAGGCATATATTATAAATATATATAATAATATATGCCTAAATATAAATTATAATACGCGAATATAATAATGTGTGCTGCAAATGTATAACATTTTATCAAATATATGTATAATATGTTATATTTACATAAATTATTTAAAAACTCGCGACACGTGTTAAAGTGATTTATATCTGTAAATATAAAACACATGATATAAGAGATGATAGTATCGTCCGCACATGGATGTATATACATATATATTATATAGGTATACATTGCACACACAGTAGTATTATTATCAGAAAATCACACATGTAACAGATATAATTGCATGGTTTTGACACGAACACTGCTGTGAGATTATATTGCAATGTTTATGTTATATATCATATTGTACTCGTATACATTATTGTTTTTATATATATGAAAACACATCATTATAATAAACCATATCACCATTAACGACTAACGATAGTGTATAATTATATACATATTACATATTATATACGCTGTTGCAGAATATGATAAATATATAATATATATATATACTCGTACGTATATATAGTAAATTATCCCTAAAATACGTGTTTAATGTATTTTTAAATCAAATCATAATTATAATATATTCTTGAATTTCATATTTTTCGTATATGAATCGATAGAAAAACAATATATACTCGTATATTATAGTATGTAATGGGGAGCTACTCGAGCCTATAATATATATATAAATAATATTATAACTTTTTTCGAGAATCTATATTTTAATCTGCAGGTATATATAGTTTTAAATTTAGATATATAAATATATAAATTATATATATTTACCCTGTTATTGTTATTATATTATATATATAAATAGTTTTAAAATTATAATATAATTAAAATTTATCTACCGTGTTATATAATATAATAATAATTAAATTGGTTTAATTTTTTTTTATGAAGTGTTAATATAATAATATTATACTCGTATATATATAATATATATATTATATTGTAGATATACGAAATAATGATTATAATAATAATACATAGGTGTAAGTAGTAAGTGTAACGATATATATATATAATATTATATTGTGAAGAGTATATAGTCGGACGGATAATTTATACTTGTATATATTATATTATTAAGTATATAAAAATTTGTGTAAGTTTAAAATTTACACGCGTGAAAACATTAGGTTATTGAATGTTTATATATATACCTAATACTACAACTACACCGTATATTATTTATATATTATATATTATACATTATTTAATAATAGACTATAATACTATTATTATCATCATTTTTACTCGCGTATAGTAAAACATGTAATTTTTGGATATAATAAAGAATATTATTAATAATCATATTCAATTATAAAAGTAATTATAAAAGCGGATATACCAAATATATATCTTAGATATATCTAGGGAACAATTAGTATATTTTATGTATAATATATGTAGTATTTTACTTATGTACAATTATACAAAAATTAATCATTATTATTTTGTCGGAAAGAAAAATTAAATTTTATATGTATATATAAAATAATAATATTAATAATTATCAACTTAACTTATAACCTAGAACCTAGGTATTACCGAATGCTCTATAGGTAAATTATAGAATATACAAAATTATACTATAATTATTAGTCAGAATAATTATTATAGTTCGCGGGCTTCTACAAAAGAGATATAATAATATTAAATTTTAGGAATTTATACATGATGTACAGTTACATAATATGTCGGAAAAAATACGAAAAAATAAAATCGATTATGTATAACGATATTTTTCATTTACAGTTTTTGATTCTTATACTTCTTTTAAAAATAAATCATTTTTTTCTAGAGATATATATACGTATACATATCAATATATCATGATGTATTTTGATAATTTTTGTTTGAATAACATTATTTAAATTAAAATGTTATAAAATCGTATTTTACAAGTCATTTTTGTGGATTATGTGACAACTATATAATATACGAAACGAAGATTAACGGTATTATATTATTTTTTGTAAAAGTCTATAACTTTATGTCATCAAATCACAAATATCACAATCTGATTTCTTTATCTATTATTATGACACAAAAATAAAATTACTATACCAATACTGTTCAATCGTAAAGAATATAAATATAATTTTTTAAATATTTTATACGATAAAATAGTTTTATGTATTATATATTATTATGGAGAAAATATTTACCACTGTATCCCCATAAATTTGTTTTTTATTCTCATAATAAAATAACAAAAAAATATCACTAATAAATAAATACATTTTTTTTTAATAACAATTAAATGTAATAAATCAAAATATAAATATAATAATTTTACATTATAAAATAATAAAAGTGTGTGATTTAATATAGGTACAAATAGTTTATATATACCTACTATAGTTTTTATATATTATCTATAATAATATATATAATATAGATTATATATAAGTATTGTATGCATTTAAATAAATAAAAACCCAAATCCACAAAAAATTTACTTTTATTTTAAGCAAATACGCGTATTTCGGTAACAAAGTTACCATCATCAGTGCAAAACACAGACTCTATAGTATTGTATACAATTACGAGTATGAGTACCTATATATATATATATTATAATATACAAGTATATCCACTACATTGCAAATTATAATATTATTATATGCGTATACGCATATTACAATATAGGTACATGCAGCAGTATAGTATTCGTGGAAAAACTATAAAAACAAAATAATTATTTTATTTTTTATTTGCAAATATATATGCCTATTATATAGTCTAATTTAAAATATATAATGATGATGACGACTATATATATATATATAAATTTATAAATAACAAAATAAAATGCTTTAATATATATAATTACAGATTCAATGAGGATACCGCGGTACAGGTATACACATGATGATGCGTATTTAATGAGTATTATTATTCGCCAATTGAATTTTACATTGTAGTTATATAATATTATATGACATACCTACCACATACGACATACATATACTTCAGGCATATTACATATGTTACATAATATACGCGTGTGTATAACGCAGTCGGAGCAACAGCTAAATTTATATTGCAATTTCCGCTACCCCTATATTTAAGGTACATTAAACAGGTCGGGTTTGTTATTTAGTATTAAATATTTCGGACGTATTCTGGTTAATGGGCTCAACCTCAACGTATATATAATCTATATATATATATATAGTTACATAAAGTTATACGAAATGAATGAGAAAACGTATCATATATTATATATATATATATATATATATATATTAGTCGCAGACAGACAGACATCATCAGATATATATTATCGACGAAGAAAATACGAGGGCAAGGGTATCTACACCACACAGATATATTATATATAAATGAAAAAATAAAAAAATACCGTCATCTCATAATAGAGTAACGCGTGTATATATATATAATATAGAAAATCATTTGTCCTCGCATTACAGTCGTGGCGTCTATGCCTATATATGTATACATAAAACCAATTTTTCAGTGATCTCATCTCGTCGTCGTCGGCTTAATGATATTATATATACGTTATATAATATATTATATACATTATATATATATATATATATATATATATACGACCCAAAGGCGCCACCGTAGTCAAAGTATATATAATGACGTACGCACACACGCACGTGTGCTAGCACATACGCCATTATAATATGGTTATACGCGGACACACAAGTTCATCGTTAACCAAACATTAGGTATATATGTCTTTTCTGGTACCTCCCCGTAAAGTATTCCTTGTACAGACCACCGCGTGCACCCACCCCTCAATGTTCACCATCGTACCTACATTTTATATAATAATATTTAAGTATATTTCATTTTCTAGTTTTATAATATACCTATATACAAATGCGCGCTTATGTAATTAATTTCGTGTAATCAATTTTCTGGATCGCACACACACACATATACATATATATTATAATGTAGGTACGCGCAAGTAATAATAAACTAACAAGTTTATACAACATAAATATTATATTAAATAACGACCCTTGCGACGCGAGGTTTAAACAAAAACTATATATATATATATATATATATATAGAAGGCGACTTGTTTGGACAAAAGAAAAGTGAAAAATGAATGAATACACGTAATATTATTATAATATACTCATCGTGGGTATATATATATTATATATATTTATATTATATGATAATGTATACATAACCATAATATATATGTACCTAAGTATATGGTCGTTTTCTACTTTTGGCCATTCATTCGTGCACATCCTGCGCATGGCGCGGTATGGGTGCTAAATACGAGACGTAGACAAATTGACCATCGTTAATAAACTAAATATAATATATTACAAACACCAATATAACTTCGTATAATATATATATATAGTTATATCGTAAAACGTTGCGTTTCAACCGGTCGTTTCATTTGTTTTTAAACCACGACGATCATTATAATAAATATAAATATATACTTATTGTGTATAACCAGAATATTATATATATATACGGTCAACATGATTACCGTGGTCGCAATATAGTACTCGCCACTACTACCACCACCACCACTACCATTTCTCTCGACTTCTGTCCAATAACGAAAAATACATTACCCTTAATCCTCCACCCCTGCAAAGCCCACACAGTTACTATTACGCGTATATATATACTTTCAAATAGGGGCGACTAAAATAGTACATTTTTCTATGAAACGTTTAACGTGCAGGATTTATTTTACAAATGTTTATATCTAATGGTAGATATATATATATTAGTAGGAAAAAGCGTGTTTTCAAACCTTATTGTATTACACGTTAAGTATAATTATTACCTTTATACATGGATATACCATATACCTATAATATATTATATGTGTTATATAATAGAACTTTCTGTGAAAATCTGGAAACATATAATTATAAAATGTATTGACAATTTATATCTATATATAATATAATAGTTATAGTATATAATAATAATATATATATAAGTAACAGCTAGGTTCTAATAATTATTATGCAATTGTCTATTATTATTTATATAGAAAGCTTATTATATTCTTATATATATATATAGGTACACGCACGCATATGGCATATAATATGATGGTACCTATATAAATTTTATATATTTTATTATTTTGAATAAACATGATTATTATACCTATAACTATATTGTTAATTTAAATTAATCAAATCTTTATATATTATATATTCATACTTGTACGTATATTACAAAAAAAGCTAGGCGAGCGATTTATGCACGTTTTCAATATCATATTTGATATTTTCATCATTTTTTTTACGATAATTATATAATAACAATAGGACATAGAAGTATATAAAACATTAAAAAATTATACAAACATATATAATATTATTTCATTTATTTCAGTTTGCAATATTATATATATACTATATATGAACATGGCTTTACCTATAGAATGTTTTTTTAAACAAATAACAAGCGTGCTGCGGAAGCGTATATAATATATTATACTATTATATATATATAAGATACTATATATACTATATGTCTCTATATATATTACTATTATATATTCTAATTTCTAATAATACGTATACTAATACATATTATAAATCGAAAAAAACAATATTAATTCGAAACGTATATCTATAAGTACACGATACAATAGTATTTGAACAACTATAAATTATATTCGATAACTATTCTATCTATTAAAATGTAATTGGAAATTCATCTGCAGGATATTGTATTCGTGGAATCAAAGTTCCCTACATAAATACACGACGTATTGATATTTTAATAAAAATATACTATATATATAATAGCTAGGCATATATAATATATATATAGACTATATAATGGGGGATGCATATAATAATATCATATATATTATACACATTACCTGGGGTATTTGATTAGATTTTTAATATTATTCTAATTATGTTTATATAATCATATATATTAAATGACGTAATAGAATTAAAATGTTTAAAGACGAAAAATTTTAAAAACTTATTTGGAATGTCTTACTTTTTTCGAATTAAATTAAATTATATATAATTAAAATTGTATTTAAAATTTAATTTAAAAATAGCTGTAATAGTTTTTGCATCGTTCGGACGGTCTGTGTGGGACACACTAATATAATGTATACCTATATATTATATATATTATAAACATAAAAAAAAAAAAAAAATGTATATAAACAATAGCTAATTTTTGACAGGATTGCGGTAACGGATTGCTACCGGAAGTGACACGTGCGCGCGTATATTTTTTTAACGTTTAACCTAATATACGCGCGAGATACCAAAAAAAAATGTGTCCGATTACTACGATATAGGAAAATGCGGACGGCTAGCGACAGGGTGCGACTATATTATGTATATATATATATACGTATACTCGTATTATATGATAACAGTCTACGGTGCAATATATATATATATATATATAGTAGTAGGGTGGAGTACTTAAGCACCGAGTAGTGTATATTTAAATGGGTGTGAGCCTATAATATATACGTTTTGTGTTCATATAATAACATAGTATATAATATATTATACATATAATATAGTTATGTGTAATTATTATGAAAATAAAAATAATAAAAACATCATATTACTATCATCGTATTTGGACTATTATTTTATTATTTGCTAATTCCGATGACATATTATTTTTAAACATTATTGTGTATTTATGTGATTTTAATAATTTTATCGACTATTCATAAATTATAAATATATAATAATAAATTAATAAACGAATTTTCAACGAGCACTCACTGTATCGTCAAGTACTTCTCAATTTCAAAGACTTAAAAATAATATTATTATAACTTATTGTTATAATAATATGTTTAAATTTAAATTTTAAACATATTTTTATACGAGTTAACAAAGTATTAATAGATTATATATATTATCCACAATGACGAATAGGTATTATATTATATACATTCAGCTAGTTTTGCTATTACAAAATGTATACGCGTATAAAAATTATAAAAATGTATATTAATTATATAAAGGACTTGTATTTTGTTGCAGAAAAACAAAGATCTTGAGGTATGAGATTATCGTATATATATAATATATTATACAAAACGTGAAACAAACCTATAATGACTAAACAAATTAGTATATCTATTTATAATATTATATATAGGTATATATAATATTATAATACGAGTATAATCTCTACGAGCGTACGAGTATACTATAGTACCTATATATAATCAATAATAAATTATTTCTAACAACAATATTATTATCTCTACATCTATTAACTGTAAGAGTATATTATGGATATATGTAATATATTGCAGTACGTGTATATAATATAATTTCATGTTAAATTATAATTATTATCATTTATTTATTATATATTCTATTTTATCTAAAGAGAAGTAATATGAAAAATAAGATATTTATTCGTGTTACGATGTATACGTGATAGGAATTAAAAATCGTAAATAATATAAATATATACGAGTTTTCAATATAATATATATGCGTTTAACGCAGTTATTGCGGTATTATATATAGGAGGTACTTATTGTATACATATTATTATTATTATATTATTTAAATTCATATAGCTTTCATAATTAATTTGTATAAAAGATAAATAAATAAAAATTCAATAAAGAATATAACCTCATACGTGTATTATATATATAGTATTATAAGTACAATTATTGGTACCTATAAACACTATATTTATTTTATTTATACAACAAAAAATACGATATTATAATAACCTAACCTATAAAGTATAAATATAAAATATTATCGAGATTATTATTATAGCAATATAATGGTATGTACCTAATATTTGATTATTGTTTTTTTCTTTTTAATTATAGGTGTACCTATATAATAATATAATATGTATAAGGTATAACAGTACCATTTAAAATTTTAATATACGGGGCGGAATAATTATAAATAAAAAGTCCACATATTATACCTATATACATATATAATATAATATTTATGTTATAGACGAAATCTACTCAATCAAATTTCATATATATATATATATATATACTTTATATATTATATAGATATTTTTCGGTATTAATGTAAATACATTTAAATAATATAATATATTATGTATATCTTATATTAAAATCACATATTTTCTTATATTTACTATGATAATATATTATAATACCAATTTGTACCTTTTATAATATTTTATATAAACATAAAAATGTACCCAAAGTGCATATACGAGTATATATGGGACTATAATGGGCAGTATATACGCGTAAAATAAAAGATAAAACAGTTCAAATAACACTTGCTGTAACAATACAATATTATATCCTGCTAGTGTTGCGTTTTGTGTACGTATTATTTTATATTATTATATACATCCTGCGGCGAAAAGTCGTAAACGCTTATAATTATGGCGATTATTATTACAACAGTCGTCGACACGCGCGACATCGCCACCCCGAAAACGCGATCCGGAAACGCGCGTATTGGGCCCACACGTTAGATGTTTGTACGGATATTAGAATATATATATATAATTTTATATTTATACTACGGCCAGGACTTACTGAAAAAATGAACAAATGGTGACCATTATATTGGGTGGTCATAATTTTTGTTATAAATTACAATTATATACCTATATATATATATATATAATTGGGCAACGAAACACGTATAGTTGTATATATAGGATATATCCAAATCTATAGGTTATATAGCTTATACCTATGCATAATATATAGGAATAATATAGTTAAATCAAGTCTAAATTTATTTACTGTGTAGGTATATGATATAGTTTTTACATGTATGCACGAGTCTAACCTTTACCAGGTATATGGCAGAAACCTAAGGGTACCAAATAGAAATTCTGCCAAATAAGCGTTTGCCACACGAAAGAAGAAGAAAAGTCGTGTAAATATCATTGTATCTGCACCTAATATATTAATGGCATAGATTATAATTATATATATATGTATTACTTGCAAACAATACTTGATAAACTATATATGCTCGTATAATGTAGGTACACGAAGAGAATAAAAATTTAATCATGTATAAGAACAATATTATTATGTATTTATACATTTTATGTGATATAATTATTGAATATACCATATACATATACGTTTATAAAATATATTTTAAAAGAGTTTGTATAGATATTATCATTTAATACTATATAATAATATATAGTAATAGTAATTTCAAAATTTTTCTTCGAATTGGTCTCAATTACTTACATTTTACCAACTATTATTATTACGATATTGCAATTTACGAGTTATATTATTACATTAATATATATAGGTACATAGATAAAGTAAAATTATAAAAAAAAGAGCTGATACTCCTGCCGCACAGGATACAGGTGTGCAAATCATAGCGTTTAATTTTACTTAGAATTTGAATGCAATGATAAACCATTGCATTCGAAAAAACGATTCTGAGCGAAGTTCAGTCAGATTATAATTTTCGTTTGAACTAAAAATATCAACTTAAAACAGCTATAAAAAAAAATTGAGATTAGGGATTTTTCTAATATTTTAGTATGATGTTAAGTAATATGTAAGTATACTTCAGTAAAATTTTCAGAACCTAATACCAAAAATTACTAATTTTATCAAACATTATATACGTAAAAACGAGAAATTTAGGAAATATTCGAAGTCCTATATTTAGTAAAAAAATTTAAAAAACGGTTCCAAAATTTTACCACATGTATATAATAGCTATGTGAACAACCAAAAAAATTTTTAAGTCTCTAATTTAAAAATTGCCCTATTATCGTGAAATATAGAAATTGAATTCGTCAAAATTTCATTTTTCGTAAAAAATGCCGTTTTTTCGTCATTTTTTCTAAGTTTTTTCTACCGCTTATAGTCAATTTTGAGAAATTCGAAAAATGACCCAAATAAAGTACCAACTAGATCCACTTTGCTACCGGAAACATACCCTATTCGTGATAATCGGAGCATTATTTCGGGTAGTAAAAATGTTTACAGAATAAAAAAAAAAAAAAAATCACACATCATTGTAAAACCAATACATTCTTCGCTTCGCTCAGAATCTAAAATATTACGTAATAATATAAGATAATGTTTTTTATACTTAGTGCGTAAATTAGAATAATATTTATCAGGTTTATCATTTTTTACAACTTTTAGTATTTGTTATTATATTTTATTTGTAATTTATGTAAACTATTGTATATTATTATATTTTGTTTTGTTTTTAATTTGATATTATAATAATTTACTTTCAAAACAACTTTTTAAATTGTTTTACTCGTTTTAAAATATAATCTGTAATTGAAAACTTTATAAAATAACTCTTTTCCTAGCTATATAATAACATAAATAAAAACTAAAAGATTTCAACTACTTCAAGGCCTATAATAATTTATGTTTATTTAAAATTCATGTAATCTTGTGTCCGCATAATACTACGTATTATTATTGTTAAGTTTATATCATTTAATTTATAAATTATCATATAGGTAAATATTATATATTATTATAATTATACAAAAACAAAGCCTATTTTAATTTTCCAGTAAGTAAACATAATAAACACAAATAATTAAAATTTACCTATTTAAAAAAAAGTGTATATAATATGAATATATGATTAGACTTAATGTAATAACAAAATATAGTACTATATATATTGTGTACCTACATAATATATTAACACTATAACTGTTCATAAATTGATTATTCTATCATAAAATATTATAGTTATTATCATTATATCATCTCTTTCAATTTTCATTATAATATAGCTTTCGTTATACATTTTGAAGTATGATGGGTTTATAACAAAATTATACATAATAATTTATAATTATATTTAATGTACTTGTATAAACTATTATAATATTATATAGTATGCATTAACGAAATAACGAATGGTCGTATTATATAAATTATCGTTGCTTCGTGATAAATTAATAAAACAAAAATATACACCTGTTAATTTGCAAGACTGTATCTTTTGAGTATACATAAGTACCTTTTGGCAGGCTAATAATGTATATTAAAAAATAAAAAAATTAACGTCAAAATGACGTATTAGAAATTAGCTCGGGCTGCAATAATACAGAGTGATTAGAATATTACGCGTGTTACGAAAATATAAAGTTTCCTATACATTTTCGTTATTAATATACACGAAATTTTGATCACACTGTACATAATATTACATATATATCTACAGTCATTTATTATTAATTTACGGTTATGATAAACGTCTATGTATATATTTATTTATATTATACGTACTTAATCAAATTATACGGTTTTGAAAATGGATTTCGATGAGTAATATATATATTCTTATACCTATATATATTTACCTGCCTAAATTACTATTATAAATGTGGATACTGGATATAATATATATTAAAAATAAAAATAATTGTCCGGTTAGGTTATACATCACCGTTGATTTATTCGTTCTATATAAATCGCAACTTAGGGGATATATTATAATATATACGTGAAAATTTCGGGCAGCTCAATGGCCGTGAGTAGGGGTTAATGAGCTGGTGTCATAAATTTCATCGGCGCATAAACAAGGCCACGAATGATTTCAGTTTTATGAGCCCATAAATTTAATTTAATACGCTCGTTTAGTACACGCACCGCATTGCAGCGGCGGTATTGTATAATAATATAATATATGGGCGCCGGTATATATTTGAGAGCGCGGTAAACTTTAATATTTCAATCGATCATTTGCAAATATTATATATTATCTATATGTACATAATATATACGAGTATATATTATATATCAGGTACATTATATGCACATAATATAGTACTAAAGCAGTTTGCTTCAACTATGAAAATTATATAGCTGCACATATCATATATGTATTATGTTTTATGTATTATATAAATAAATAATAAATTATTGCCCTTTAAATAATATGAGATAATATATATGTTTTTAATTATTACTGCCATTACTGGTTATAATATTAAATGTATAAGTTATTTTTAAAAAATTAAGATTTATAAAAAATCGAATTAAAAGAAAAAATAATTATTATAGGTTGTACATTAATAAAAAATCTCCACAAAATACGCCATTAGGAAAATCAATAGTTTACAATTGCATATGTTATAGTAGTGTAAAATAGTATAATGTATATATTAATATATTATATAGGCGTATATATATATATATATATATATAATGTATGTTTTGCACTGCTTTTTGTCCACAACACTAAAACCCATCACGTATAAAACACATTTCATAATTAACAGGTTGCTGTAGTTTATTAGAATGTATATATTATAATGAAATTATAATATTTTATTATATTATACAACTATAATAAATTATAGGTGTATTTAGTTTAATATCGGTCGTTAATGCTTTATATAAATCTTAAAAATATAAATGTACATTATTATAATATATTATATAATAAAGTAGAAATTACTTTAACTATAATTTTAGTTGTTTGTATTTATATTATATTCATCGTAAAACACTATACAATGAACTATATATTACATTATATTATATTTATAATTTATATATAAATTCAGACCAATAGCACAATGCACAAAATATATCGAAGTCAATTAAAAATGTCATTTTACGTGATATATGTTAAAATTTATATTATAATAATATAATAAACGTTATTAAAAATAAAATAATAATAAAACAAGGTTTAATTATAATTATTATACATTATATTTTTAATTATTAAATTATAATTGATGCAAGTTTTACCTTTAATCTGTATACGTATAATTACACTTATATTATATAAGAGTAATAAATGTATATATATATATATATATTATATAGTTATATACTTGTGTAAAATATAATAACTATAATATGATGGCGTGATGTCTATTATATACATATTATATTTATGATTTATAATGAGTGTTATTGAGACACAATATTTTTTTTAAATTAAGACTAAATATTAGCAAAGTGTTTATATGATCATAAATTTAAAATTATTATTATTATTATATTTATTATAATATATATTTATACCTATTATATTATTATAAAGGTATAATGGTATATACGTAGGTTTACACCTATATGGTGTAAACTACTAGATATACTTATTTGCATAAAACCTTGAACTTATTAAATTGTTTTATCTTATTTTTTTGGGGAAAATCTTAAATCTATATAATTATATACAAATTATTTTGTAATTATAATTAAAACTTTATGCTGTTATATTTATTTATTGTATAAACTCGTACACAATTTTATAATAATAATAATATTGTTATTGCTGCTGCAATAGGTATAATTATATATAATAATCTTACTTTTTCATAGCACGACGCGTTGCAATTGTCGGCTAAATGATAACTGCTATAAGGATAAGACATGTCGAATGTTGTCATTTCGATGGCTCCTTGTTCGCACTATAATTTAATAATAATATACACAAAACTAATATGTTATATTTATCGAATTCACGAAAGCGATAAAATACGATGCGCACTGTATATAATTGCATTAAATAAAAAAAAAACTTCGTCACGTATCATATCATATATAGTATAGGTATACTTAAATAAAAACTTGTAGACTTGTCGAGATTTCGTACGAGACTGGTGCACGATGTGATGTACTATAATAAAAAATAAGGATTAAGAAAAAAATGTCTATAAAGTACCCGCGTTAAAAAATAAAAGACGGTTTATACGTGCGTCTTGCCGTTTCATTGGTTCGACGATAATTAGTCGTTTACTCTTTACTACTCCCACACTATATAATAACCACCACTTTGATTAGTCTCACAAACCGGCGTTCTGTAACGCACCTTTATTAAAAAAAAATATTAATTAATTTTCGAAAAAAAAACAAAAGCGAAATCGATTCTATATATACCGCACTTACGGGTTTATATTATATATACTTATATTAAACCTGTCTCGTGATGATATTGT
Source organism: Tetraneura akinire (assembly GCA_021307375.1). NCBI lineage: Eukaryota > Metazoa > Arthropoda > Insecta > Hemiptera > Aphididae > Tetraneura > Tetraneura akinire. The sequence goes on along the minus strand of JAIUCT010000014.1, from coordinate 376,499 downwards.
AAAGCCGTCGCCCGTTTTTCACCATAAAATAGCCTCTTTGCTTCTAAAAAAATATATATATAATGTGCGGTCTTATAGTCTATATACATATATAAAAATTAACATCCACACGTTGTATAATATTATATTTAAGATTTAACAATAATGATGATATAAAAATATAATAATGTTTTAATATCATCGTATAATTAAAAGTATGATACAGGTACATATTATATAATATATATATACGATATACCTAGTATGTATAATGTACAGACGGTTTAATTATTAACTGGATTCAATAATAAATACAATATATATACGGCATCGTCTTATATTTCAAAAAAAGATATTATAGCGTTATTGGTAATTGAAAAATATTGTTTTTTGCGTGTGATAATATACGAAATAAATTGTTATTACCACATCTGATATGACTAGAAATTAAAATATACGAGTATATATGGTAAAATAAGCGTAATAATATATGCGATATTCTATGTAATAATAATAATAATAATAATAATAATAATAATAATAATAATAATA
>JAIUCT010000014.1:361512-375958 GCA_021307375.1 Tetraneura akinire | reverse complement strand
ATAATAATAATAATAATAATAATAATAATAATAATAATAATAATAATTAATTAAATACACGATTACAAAAAACTTGCGTGTATTGATATAATTAAAAGTTTTACCACAGAGTAATTAAGAAATAACGCGTAATATTTTACGCCGTTTCGTCCGTTTAATATTGACTTTTCATTGAAAAAAAAAATAATAATAATAATAAACGAAATAATGGAAATTATTAAGTGATTGCGAACATCGGTGGTGGCGTTAAAGGGGCGGCTTATAGGCCAACGCCCGAAACGCAGGTCGGCAGGGCGTGTGTGTGTATATATAATATATACGTGTATAATATATATATATATAACGAAAGCATACAATAGACAAATTATTGTACGTCACATGTAACTAGGAATCATGTGTTTATATAAAAACTATATCGATATACAATATATTTAATAAACGTTAAATTTAATTTTTGATATATTTATTATTTTATTATATACGAATAGACTGGTGTTAAAATATAATATTATAAGATTTATTAAATATATGATATAAGGTACCTATATATTATACTATTATTATATTTTTTATTAATCAAGTTTATATATATATTATATAAATTGGATATAGCGCAAAAGTCGTTTGGGCGCCAGGGGCGTTAATATAATATATATATATATATACGCGAGCATCTTCCGTGTACCGCTCTGTTTTAATCTCACGGATATTGGATTTATTGGTCCGCAGTTACGCAATAATAATAATATATAGGTACACGACGCGCGTCTTAACACGGTTTTTTCACCCAAATATAACCGAAATTACTGCGATACATAGAAAATACGTGTAAAAACGCCGATATTTAATTAATTTTTTTTTTAATAAAAAAAAAACCCCGATTTTTGGTAAAATAAATATATATTTATTATATATTATATACCTATATAAGTATATAAGTACCGCCTATATACGCATTATATATAATATTATAATTTATAATTATTTCACTATATTGTATATTAATATTAATGCCAATTTATTATGAATCATTGTCCAGTAATTATAATAATATAATATATACGTATTCTATATTATATTTTGTATAGTCGCAGATGTTTTAATATAATAATTGTATTATATCTTAAATCGCAATATATCGTATAAAAAATATTATGATCGTGTATAATATATTATGTACATTGTAAATATGACCTTAATCCTTTTTTTGTGGGTAAAAACGTGTCATTAGAACCAGATTTTTTATCACATATAACACTTATAAAGGGTTTCGTTAACATAATTTTCAAGCTATTAAAAAGGATTATAATAATAATATCATAACCTTCATTTAATATTATATACTTTCCGCGTCGATGATATTAAATTCCTTTTTTTCTTTTTCTTTTTTTTTTTGTATTTTTTAAATCACTATTGATTATTGCAAACACATAATTGCGTTTTACCCTAACTGTATATACTATATATATATATATATATATATATATACAAGACAATAATAATAATTAATAATTTATTTAGCCAGTAGTGAAATAAAGAAACAAATAAATAGAATAATAAATAGTGAAACAAATTTATATATATATATATTATAGAAACAATCATTTTTTAAATCTTTTCTTTTCTTTTTTTTTTTTTTTGCTCACAATTTTAATTGGTTATAGATCTATTTAATAGTATAATTATATGATTAATATGCGGTTATGGTTATATATAATAGCGGGTATATAAAACCTGCTTATTAGCATTTCATTTATTATTAAAAGGTCGATAATAAATTTACAGTTTTACACATAATTATACGCACAAACGATAAAAAAATATGTATAATAATACTCGTTTTATGAAGTTTATCAATATATCAACGATAAAATATATTACCTATATTATATATTTTATAATATTATATCATAATTGAATTACTTTGTGATTTATAATTTCGTATATATATATAACAATATAATATTATTATTATTACACCACGTATAATAAATAATAATATTAATTTCGCCGATCCGTCCGGCTCGCGATCGTATGCGCAGGGGAACGCCGCAGCCTGGTGGCCACGATGTGATCGTGGGCGGGTGATTATCGCACCACTCGTAGACGTGTGGGTGACGGGTGCGGTGGCAACAGGATTGTGTTGATATTATTATATAACGAGGAATAAATTATCGCGGGAACGGGCTGCCGCGAACAGACAGAACGCTGTAATAATATAACGATCGCGTGGCGACGGCGTATTCTTGAGATCGTTTCGTCGTCACCGTCCTTCAGCGTTCTCGTTCTCGTCGCGCGGTGATGACAAATACGGTGTGCGATCGCAGAGGGTCGCGTGCACGTTTGATGCTCCTCGTGATCGCAGTTATATTTAAGCTATATTTTAACGTTATCATCACACCGTATATTATAATATTTGTATACTTAAAACATTTCGTGCGCCACTATAGCACATTATTGTCTTCGTCACCGTTTCCATGATGAATGAGCAAGGGCATGTGTGTGTACGATGAGCGCATGCAACAGAGACATTATTTCGTTTGAATAATATTTAATAATTATTATTATTCTCTTTATCTGCTTTGTCGATATATTGTCGTTATACTTGTATAGTTCGTTTGCCTTTTGACAATCGGTCGCGCGGCCGAGCGATCGTTTGCGCATTGACCGCGCGACCGTTTGTTTTGTGCAACCACGGTGCACGTATAACAACAACGCGTCTGTTTGTTTGCCGGTACGTCTATTTGTGCGGTGTATATGCTTGCGGTCATTAGTCATAAAACAAACGCGACCCTCTTTCATTATGTACCAACGCACCGAACGTTTGTCGATGACATATCTGCACAACTTCTCTCCGACGCAGACTCCAGCACGATAATAAATTATAATTTATAAGTGTATATGTAATATTAAAATATTATTTTGTATTATATCATAACCGTCGAAAGGGTTATGACTTTATGAGTTAGTGACGGAAAACATTACACGAAGGTATAGTAAATTCTAAAGTACATATCGACGCGTCTTTTTTGATATCTATATGATTTTTACATTTTACATGTGATATAATATATAGTTATTTATAGTTTTATAAATAATTTGTATAAAACAACGATTTACCTATTGTATAGAATACATATTGAAAACGAATATATATACATATTATATTAATACATGTATCCCCCACAAGTTGTATACTCGTATATATTTAGAACAACGAATTAAAATTTGTTAATAATTTAATAATACAAAAAAAAAAAAAATCATTATTTCCTACTCACAACAGCAGCTGCTACACTTAGGTTAACGTATATAACCTTACATTATATAATATATATGATATATACGTAAATCAATTATGTTTATAAAATAATATATTTTATTTGATCAACCTTTTTCATATTTTTTATAGTATACGAGTAGGTACCTGCTATAGGCTGCTACATATAATATTAGGTACGTACTGCATTTTTTAATTTAAGAATTCAAAGATTATTGCTATGTTATAATATGTAATGCACCCTTCCGGTTATAGGTTGAGGGTTGACCGGAAATGAAAATTACTTTATTTTCATTTTTTTTTTTTTATAAACCACCTCCAATATTATTAAAAATATATTTTTGTAATATTTTATCTATTTTTACTTATATATTATTGAATATTTTTCTCGTGGACACAATATATAGTACATATTATAATTGTATAATAAGAGGGTTATATAAATATACTTAATGTATATTAAGATAACTATAAAATGGTTTTTATATTTTTACAGTTATTTTATACATAATAATATGTAAAAGTACAGTAAAAGGTATATAACAAAGCGTATATAATATTATATACCTATACACAACACACGCGATGATTGATTCAAGTCGTTTTAACACTAAATAATAAAAATCCCATGAAATATTCACCGCGCGTGTCCTTAGGGTTAAGACCATGGCGTTATTGATTGGCCGCGGGAACGCATAATATATATAGGTACACACACGTGCATTATAATATTATTCAGATTGTGGTAAATGTATTATATAAAATGCGGATAAAAATTGTTTCTAATCTTTTTATTTTGTTCTCTGCATAATACGAGTATATTATAAAACGCACATTGTGTTGTATACCTGTACAATATTACACATAAAAATGTAATAAATATATATGGAATATTTATATTATAATATGTTATATTTATATAAAATATAGGAAAACGTTTAGACCGTCATCAAACGAACCTGTAAGTATATTATATATATTATAATACCCATATTATTTTAGACTATATAATTAATGTCAAAATATTTTTGTCGTTGTTTGAATACTTTTCGTTATAATATATTTTAATACGATAATATAATGAAAAACAATTTTTTTTTTTTTTTGTATATATTTGTACGACTTGCGAGGTACTCGTACAATAATAATATTATATACAAATAAGTCTCCTTTCAAACCTTTACAATAATATAAGCTGCGTGAAAACGTATCAGATATAAATAATTATATTATGTAATATAATATATAAAAATCATAATATATAGGTACCTACTACCTACCCCGCACAATAATTTTAAAAAACTATATACTATACGTATATTTATATATATATATATATATATATTACCATATCTATATAGTTAGTATACCACAAACAAAATATACGATTCTGAGAAATATATAGATTATAACTATAAAAACTGAAATTTTTAAAATTTTCGTAGATATTTACGAAAATTTATGTATAATACGAGCAGCACCATATGAAAATATTCAAATCGTGTAGGTAAATTGTCAACGCAATTTTAGGAAATATTATATTATATCTCATTATTTTACATAATACATATACCCATCATATTATACCTGAATATATATAATAATAACACAAAATAATAAAAAGTCGAAATGTAAATATCGCAAATAATTCGATATTTTATGCGGCTTATAATATCTGCCATCTGCGCATCATATATATTATAAATTATAATATGAGGTACAATATATGTATCAGTATATATATATATATATACGACGACTGCTATATAATGTAATTTACGATTTAATAACAAAACGCGTTTATATAATATGTATTATGAAATTCGAGACGTGCCACACAGCATCATCAATTTGTTTGTACCTTCGTACATATACACGCGTGTATACGATATTTATAATATAATGCGAGCGAGAAAGAGTTATATAGACAGAGATTCTCCGTGAGATAACTTGTGTGTATGTGTGTACATATAAAATCCGTCCGGATGGACGGGACGAAAATTTACAGGCTATAATTACAGGGGAAGCGACCGTATTTAATTATAGGCTTGGGGGATTATCTCCTCTGCGACCAGACTACGACGGCGGCGCGCGGCGGTCGAATTTTAACCGAACCGCTGCCGCCAATATGATTCATTGCCGCCGCCGCGGCAGCGCGTTAAAAAACTGACAAAGCGGAAAAAGCGCGCGTCGAATCATGTTTTATATACCTATACATAATATAAATGTGTGTGTATGTCTACTTTTTTTTTCTTTTTTTTTTTTTTTTGACGATTGTTTGTAATAAATTATAATTTACCTACGCGTATTGTTTTTTTTTCTTAACGAAATAATCAGATTGCCTTAGTCGTATTAAAAAAAATAAAAAAAGGTATAGATAGGTATATTATATATAAGCGTTATGCCCGTGTGATAATAAATTATTATTTAAAATATATATCTATATATGTATATGATAAAATACGACCATTTATAATGATATAAAACACATTGTATTTATAATAATATGTGATATCTGAATTTTGAATGTATGTAATATAGTCATTGCAAGGTTAAGAGAAGACAGACGAGTATAATAATATAATATACTAGATCAATATACTGAAATTTAAAACTTCGTGCTGAAATAATCCGTTCTGATAGGCCTATAACACTAATAACACCTTCATATATTTTCAAATATATATAATATATTACAATATCGCTAAGTTGCAATACTCTTTAATACACATCGAATACATAAACCATATACCTGTTTATATTATTTTACAAAAGAGAAGAGCTGATATTGCTATGGAAGGGATACGCAGGTCTAAAGTGGATAGTGTTGAATTTCGATTAAAATTTGATTGCAATAAATAACTTATATTATACATTCGGACAGTGGCGTATTTACGGGGGGGGGGGGGGGGGTTCAAACCCCCCCCCCCCCAGAGAACTAAAAAAAGCACCCATTTTAACAATTGTTTAAAATTTTCATAAATTTTCAGAAAAATAATATAATAATCTATATTATAATATTATTTTTCTGAAATATACTTTGTTTAAGGCTCTCAGATGCATGATTTATCGTTATCGCGACCGATGTCAATTTATCTGACTCATGTACGTATTTTAATGTTAGTTTTAAGCTTAAGGGGCCTCTTTACTGCCAATATTTTTGTTAAAAACTACCTAAACGCTTGATAATATTACTTGTAGTAGCTGTGATCGGATTTCAATTCTGAAAAAATATTAGAATTGAGATTAAGTGTTCTAGATATCGTACGTTGTACTTTTATCAATTTTCATTTTCTACTCATATAAAAAAATGATTAAATATTGTAAAAAAATACGTTTTTAAAAATACCTACAATTAATAAATTATAAATTTAATTATGTAAAAAAGTACTTCGTACGATCTCTTATAGATTTGTAGCTGAATCTAAATATTTTTTAAAAATTGAAATCCGATTATTTCAACTACATGTTTTTTTCCCAGGACCGTATTTAAAAAAATTGTATACTGTTAAAAACAAAATTACATTATTACGTATAATTATGGTAGTAAAAATTTGTGTTTTTTTGTTATAAAGTTATCCTAAAATTTTGACTTGGCGCCCCCCCCCCCCGACCAAGTCTTTGGAACCGCCCCTGGTTGAGAGCCTTAAGTTTACATTTCTTGTTATTTTGCTATTGTCGTCATGCAAGTGTTGTTTATTCCAATATGAAATTAAGTCTTAATTTAAGAATTTTCAAAACCCCACCCCAAAAAAACATTGAAAATACGCGCCACTGGATTCGGATATACGCGAAGTTCGTCAGATAATCTATTGATATTGATGATAATTTTTACATTCGTACAGTCTCTACGTTAAATTAAATACCCATCATAAAACCCTTAAATGAGTTACTTAGATACCCACATTTGACAGTATATATACTTCTCTTAGAATTGTTTTTTGAATGGAATGATTTATCATTCCATTCAAATTTTAATCAAAATGTAATACTATATCTTCTTTATACCTGTATACCTTCTACAATAGTATCAGCTCTTTTATTTTTGCATGTATATATACCCGTCTATATATATATACGAAAATAATGTCGATAATATTGATTTTATTATAATATATATATTGCATTACATCAGAATTATATTTAAAGGGTGTTTAAATTATTTTTTGCCCCAAGCGCCGAATAATCTATATCCGCGGCACTAAGAATATTATGATAATACGAGTATATTCCTGTATATTATATTATAATTAATTGTCGTAATATGATGTCCTATAATACTTATTTAGATATATATCTAATCTAAAAATAATTAAAGCATTATTTTTAAACATTAAATTGCAAAAAATAATTAAATTTATCAATATATAGGTTAAGCTATAATAGGTTGAAGTTTAACTCATATTATATATATACCTACCTATTATACCTACGCGGTGTATATACATAGGCGTGCGCAGACATTGGATACAGGGTGTGCCACAACATAAATGGGGCCCTAAAAATCTCTAACAAGTGCGTGGGCGCCCTTATGGGTGATAAGGAGGGTCACTGCCCCCCTGGAAAAATGTTATATACATTATTATAACTTATAATATTATTTAAATATTATATAATATATACTATATACGAGTATACACAAACATTTTACATTGCCCTCCTTGAAAATTTTTTTATGGTCGCCCATGAAAAAGTGTTATCTATAATAAACTTATTAAATGACTTGTGAAAATTGTACATACAATTTATTTTGTATGTATAGTCATAGTTAATAATAATGTATAATATTAATATTACATTTATATTTATTTATATATCAATATACATAATTATAAATTAATAATAATTTTTAATATGAAATATATGTAATATATTAAAATAAATAGATAAAGAGATTATAATAGGTATTAAAAATTTTAAATTTATAATGTCAGCCTTCTTTGGATCGGAGTAAGATATTTGAATTCTTCAATGACACTATTAAAATCAACTGATTTTGTCATTTCTTGTTCGACAAATAAAAATAATAGGGATTCCAGTCTTCCTTGTGATATTGTTGATCTTAATTTAGATTTTACAATAGATAATTTGGAGAAGGCACGTTCACAATCACAACTAGTTACTGGTATAACAAGGAACTTGGTAATAACTTTATAAAAAGTAACAAAAATATTTTGTTTATTTGAATTGACTAACCAATCCAACCATTTATATATAGCTGCAGTACTTGTAGCTATTGGAACATTTTCAATAGATGATAATAATTTAACTTCAGTTTCCAAATCTTTTATTGAAATGTTAAATACATCTTTTTTAGTATAATAATAAATTGAAATTGGGCTCTAAAAAAAAATCACAGGGTGTGCCATGGCACACCTGGCACACCCTGTGCGCACGCCTATGTGTATATATCGACATACAACTATACCAGCTATATATGTATTATGATTTTTAAGTAAAGAATTTTATAATTTATGTATAAACATAAGTATATATATTATATATATTATATATAACTATATTATACTAAATTGATTTTTTAAATAATGGTATCAAATGGAATTTTTAATACTTATATAATATTTTATCGTTTATTTAATGTTATTTTTGCTTTTAGCTCCGTCCGGAATTGCGATCTTTTCAAATTATCTAAAGCGAAAGCAAACTGTCTTAGTGAATCATTAATTAATGTCGTGAAGACCCTGTGTGATGGTCGCGGCTAATGGTCGGAAGTCGTGTTGCTACGGGAGACGCAAGTGGGCGGTAACCGCGTACCCTCGAGGAAAACTAAACGGGCAACGATGGGTAGGGAAATGGTGAAAAACTATTTTCCCGTGGCAACAATCTACAGAACAAGAGCAATAAAATATTTTACACGACTCTCGCAGTATAATACTTTTATGTGTTCAAAGTACGTAAAACGCGCAAACAATATATTATTTACTATTAATTTATATTATATAATAATAAAATATGGGCATATATATAAATATAATAATATAAAGCAATAAACGAATCGAGGTTATAAACGTTGATTAATTTTAATAAATTAAATATAACACGTCATATTAAAATTATTTTTTTTTATATATATAAGGTACATAATATATACATAATTATACATAATTCTAAAAATTATATATTTTATATACCATATAATGAAGTTTACAAAATTAATTTGTTAGGTATATGTCTGTGACTATCGTAAGAGTATAATATAAATTAGATAATTATATAGTCACAGTTTCAGGAAATTCGTCGAACTCTTCACTGAAATATCTATTTATTCGATCTTATTATTATAGGTACATCCATTATCCGCAAGCTTACCCGCATCGTAAAATAATATATACGAGTATAAATAACTGTATATCTAAACTTATGTTAAATGACCAAATTTCAATTTTAAAAAATATTCTTTAATATTCATCACCTAATGTGTATAAGGTATAACATATATGTTTATTATATATTTAGAGATTTAAAATATTTTATAATTATTAAACGATTTATTCTATACCGATCTTATTACCTTTATATATTAGGTATTATAATTATATAATTTATAACATGGTCATTTCATGTTTTCTCTATTACCTATATAATATATTATAAACAACTAATTATTACCATTTATAAAAATATTATAGATATAATGTTAAATTAATACTATTAAAAATAATATATTATAATATCAAACTACGGTTGTAAAAATAATTATTTTTATTATTATTATACGATACAATATTGTATTTCTTTATGGTTATACGCTTAAGTTGTTTATCGCCGAACGCAAGGATAAAAGGATATACCGGATGGAAATAAAATTCAATCTTTCTTGCCGGTCACGTAACAAGTTCTCATCCGCACGTCGTGATAAATATTAGTCGGTTCTGGTTAATTTTTTTCCTCCATTCACCATTCAGAGACCACCATCATGAAAATTACAATCCGGTTTTTCGATAAGATTTGATTTGGTGGTTATAATCGGTTAACAAAATAAAAATTTGGTTTTAATTAATCTTTAGATGTGTATCGATTATCCAAGATTGTTTTTTACATATTCCATATTTTATACATATACTATACCTATACCTATATTACGAGTATATGCATCGGAAATTGGTTATCGACGGGTCTTCACACCTGTTGTTTATTATTATTCGAACTGCGAACAATTTGATGCGTTCTATGTATAGGTACGACATCTTAATACTTATCATAAACCTAACTTATTATAACCTAACCATATATATAGATAATATAATACGAATATAATAACCGTTTTTTTTTTTTTTATAAAAATATACTTTTAAAAATTTACAAATAATTTGTAATATAATATTATGTATAATATTTTTTTACTAAAATATATTTAATTTTAATTATAATATTAATAATTTGACACGTAAACATAATTATCATTATGTAAATAAATTATATAAATATATAATATAATTATATATATTATATAATAATATAAATAATATGTATATGCACACTGTATGTGATGCCAATTTTATATTTTAACTTTTTCAGGGTCATATATTATGTATAGAGTATAGCGAGTGTATGTCCCGCGGAGATCTGACAAATACTTATAAAAGAAAAAATATTCAAAGTTAAGAAAAGTTATATTAAGTATATTGGTAGACTGCAAATTATAAATAATGAATTATAATAGGCGCAGTACTTATACTATTTCATGAAATACAGATTTATTTCTAGTGATAATATAATAATATTATCATTATTCATTATAGTAAAGAAATATTTAATTATTACAGAAAACTATAACCAATAAACGAAAATAAATTATAAATTATTCTAATCCCAATATTTTTTTTTTTTTTTAAATGTCTATTGTAAATTTAGAAAAAAATTAATAAAATTAAAATTAAATTATTTAAACAATATAGATATTAGACATACTTATAGTTAATAAAATATTTGTAACACATATATAATATGGTTTTAGTAAATACGAGTATAACAAAGAAAAATCAATCCAATAATATTGTATATTGTTATTACATTTGTCAGATTTTCGTGAGACATACTATTAGGTATATATACTTATATAAAACGTATATACAGAGTATTCATAATGTTATTTTACATAAATAATGCATAATGCGAAGAAAAAAGTTTACGCGCATACGTAATAATGCCTATATTATGGGGTTTGGAAATATCTCTTGTGAACGCAGGATATATCGCGCAGATTTACAAGATTTCCTTTTTTCATATCCACCACTGATATCATAATATAAATAATCTATACCTACAAATGACCCAATAAGTCCACATTACCTGTATACTATAATATATATTCGTATATAACTGAATATAAGTATAATAATAACATAATAATGGACACATATAATAATATAATTATTATATCATTATGTTGAGTAAAGTTTTATTCTATCGTTCACAATATTATATGTGTATGTCGTATGATTATAATACGCGGCACAAAATATAAACGCGACCGTCGACCATATTCGCGAAATATAATATAACGTAAGTTTTATAATATACAAAATAATAATATAGTATAAAATTTAATACGGTATAATGTATACTCACGCGATGCGCGCGAAGAAAAATCGACCTTAAATATTTTCCAAAGAGTAAATAATGTATAAACGCGGTTAGCATTTTCTCTTCGCCGAGACCTTTCCTACCGTTCGTTATTTCTGCACTTGCGTATATATATTATATAACATGCACGACCCCTATATATATTCGAGTCTTTTATTATATATATATATATATTATATACATACCAAATGTCGGCAGCGGGGTCGACTTAGAAGTGCCGTTTCCGCCCATTATCAATCGCTGGCTCGTCTGAAATCGGCGGCACCGCTTATTTTTCACAAAAACCCCCGGCCGGCGTTACGCTCGCGCTCGATGGGCGTGCCGCACTGGCGATAAATCAACCTGCAAGCCACCGCTAGAGAGTGGAGACTTTCTATATATATATATAATACTACAACTATACATATATACTATATATATATATATATATATGTATATATATATATATATACTGTACTATAATATATGTATACTATATCCCGGCTCCGACTCAGACCTCAGACTTCGCACAAGTTCGCGTATTTATATATTATATACATAGATAAATAAACGTTATATTTTGTTGGTATGTGTGTGTAGAACGCGTCATGAATAACAAATCTACATCGTGACCCTCGACACACGACGATAGCCCTATGAATTTTTATGTTACACGTATACCACACTGTATAATATATTATATAATATGTGTATTTTACGAGTATATAATAATATATTATTAATAGTATATTATATACTCGTGTATATATATATATATATATATATATACATATATATAAAATTAAATATGCGCGTATTATGATGGATTTTATAGTGAAAAACTATTTTTATATGTAAACCTATACTGTATTATGTATATACGAGTATATATATAAAAAACCGTATATAAATTATTATATATTATAATATAATACGTCCACGTTCGTCAATAAATCTTCTGTCGAGTCAAAAAAAAAATGAAAAATAATAAATATAATTATTTTTCGTTTCACACTGATTTTCAAATTACATTATATATATATATATATATATAATATAACATATAATTCCTGAAATATTATAATGCACATGCTCGCGTAATATATTACATATTATAATATTTTATATAGATTATACCTATAATACATCGTTCCATACGTATAATAATACGTGAAATATTATTATGATGTGTTATGTCAAAAACGAAACACTCGCCTCCGGTTATGATTTATATTATATTATTTATAGGTCAAATTTCGCAATATTTTTACGTTATTAAATTATTTCTCTTTTTCAAAAATTCAATATTTATAAATAAAACATTTTTATAATAATAAATAAACGATACATAACCAGTAACTAGTACAGTAGTACACTAAAATATATACATATATAATATATATATTATAGATATATTATAATCGATGTATTTAATGCACAATATTAGTACAATAATAGTATTGTATATTGATTTATTATGGTATTGTATACCTATATAATATTATACCGAGTAATATAATAAATATATACGAGTACCATATATGCACATCTAAAAAAGGGAAAATACAATAATTACGTATTATAATAATTTAATATAATTTTTAATAGTAGGTATATAGGTTAGGTTAGGTTAGGTATAGTATATATAGGTTAGGTTATATAGTTCCTCCCAAACAGCCATGAGGTGCATTAAAAAAAAAGGTATAGTATATATGTTACGGGTAGAGTACAAAAATGGGTATTGTACACCTTATCCGGGTAATGTATACTTTATCCATATGAACAGTATAATGTATACATTATATCCACCTTAAATACATACAATGTATACAATATCCAGATAATGTACACATTATCCAGTGTGCCGTGGATAAAGTAGGTATGAAGCAGAAAAAAACTAAATAATTATTTATTAAAATTATTTATTAAGTACCTATTTATGATATTATTAAGTTATTATTTTATATATAAAAAAATTAGAAAAATTAAATAAATAAAGTTATTTATTGGAACAGTTGAAATTCGGGTGGCATTTGGAGTTGATAAACATGCACTTTTACACAGACATTTTTAAAAACCTTGACCACCGGAAAGAGATTGTGCATTGGCTATTCACGCAATGATTTTTGTAGCTGATACTTCTAAAATATCTATTAATGGTTCAGAACATACCGAAAATTGATTTCTTGATTAAAGTTGAAGAAGAGTGCCATTTTTTTTCCGAGTTCATAGCATTGATTATCGCTAAAAGACACAATCGTAAAAAGTACATTCTGTGGATCACCTTTACTGGCTTTACTTTATCTTTTTGAGAACACATTTTAATAAAATAAATAATACAACTTTAAGAAGAACAAGTGAACAAGAAACCCGATAGCACAGTACTACTGATGTTTAAAATTATACAATATATATTAGTGCACAATGAACACGTTTTATAACGTTTTCAATTTTCATTAAATTATACCTATCATTAATATTTAATCGTATTTTATTTTTATTGAAATACTTTATCCACTCAATGGTAGACAACGTATAAATTACCCGTATAATATACAAAATAAAGTTTTACAAATAATA